>CM070819.1:52877258-52932258 GCA_036326025.1 Chrosomus eos
AAAATCGAGGCTGTAAATGAGATTTGAGAGCCGCTGCTGTGGAGTGAATGAGTTAAATGTCAGAACTGACCTGGTCAAGGATTATAACATTATTAAACATATAAAATTAACCATATATCAACCATCTACCAAAATTGGTAATGAGAGTTGATTGTAAATCTGTTGTTTCCCTGTAGTTTTCTGCCAAAATAAAAGTCTAGTGGTTTAACATTTGAAAGCAAAAAAAATATTAATATTACTGGTTACAATTAATTAATTATTATTGCTATATTACAGAACAACAGTAAAATTACAATTAATTAAAATTGTAATTTTACTGTTGTTCTGTAATATAGCAATAATAATAATAAATCAATAATTAATTTAGAAATATAGAAATATAATTCATATCGGTTATTTCTATATAGGCCTATTTCTTTATTGGTTTATTTATATTTCTATATTGGTTTATTTTTATAATTGAATAATAATATTAATAATTGTTATGGATGTTCTACTTAAATACCAGATTTGTTTTACAGTCTATTGGCACATTATTGACATTGATTGGCACAACTAATAAATATTTTATTGACAACAATTATTATTATTAAATATAAAATTGTATATTTTACAGAACAATATAGAAATATATGTCTTTATTGGTTTAATTTGTATAGGCCTATTATTAATCTGTTTTTTTTTTTAACTAGCCTATAGGCTAAATCTAGTTTTTCTCTATATCCTCATGCAAAACTTACTGTAAATCCACATTTCAAATCTATGATTTCAGAATATTTGCATATAGCTTTTCTGACTGTATTGTTTGTATGTAATATTACTAATAATTGTTATGTATGTTATACTTAAATACTTGATTTGTTTTACAGTCTATTGACATCTATTGGCACGAACTATAAATATTTTATTAACAATAATTATTATTATTAAATATAAAATTTAACAGAACAATATAGAAATATATGTCTTTATTGTTTTAATTTGTATAGCCCTAATTTAATAATAATAATTATTATTATTTAAAAAAATCTATTAGGCTAAGTCTAGTTTTTCTCTATATCCTCATGCATAACTTACTGTAAATCCACATTTCAAATCTATGATTTCAGAATATTTGCATATAGTTTTCTGACTGAATCCCTCAGAGCTTCAGCTGAACATCTTTATTTAGAGAAAAGCTCGTCACACGTGCCGTTGAGTAAACGAGTGTGCTCTTCTGTTTACTCTCAGGCTCCTTTCTAACTAAACATGGCTCTTTCTGAATCAAGCGTGTCCACAAATATAGATTTGTGATTCCAGGCTTTCCTGTTTATGTCAGACTCCTGCAATCCAGTTGTTATGGTCTGGTTTCCCGAACAGGCCGTTAATGTCCCGACACACGTGGTGTTTCCTGACGTCACGCGTTCGAGATGTCCCGGCTCGGGTTTCGGGAACGCTCGTGTTGTGCCGCCGGGCCCGTGATTGAATCTGAAAACAGTAAATCTCATCTGAGAAGCAGGAACATCAAGAAACCCGGTTTATGGCTCGTCTCGCATGTAACCACAAATCTTTCTCAGCTGCTGTCGATCGGGCCTGGAGACTCTTAATTTGAAGCGAGACCAAGAATGCTTATGGTAATAACAGACGGCATAAGACGGGCTGAAAGATGAACGTACACCTAATATAAGTCATAAAACTGGCCAAAAGTCAAGACCAGATCAACATGTTTATTCAGAGATCAGAAGAAATTATATTTTGTCATCATTTACTCTCCCTCGTGTCATTCCAAATCCTCTCATTTTGGTGGAAAAAAGTGTTGTCATACGAGAAAATGTCATTCATTTAAGTCTGTTTCTCACAAATATATTGTGCAATATATAGTGCATAAATTATATTGAGCCTTTTCGACTCACTATTTGGAATTTTTCCCCCTATTATGCTTTTTTAGATATTTCCATTCATGCAGAGCTGTTTGAGAATGTAAAAGTGTGTAAAATGAATGTAAAATGTGAGTTTTTATCTCCTATAAAAGAAAGAAGTGATTCTGAACTGAAACGAGTCGTCAGTAACTCAGTCTCACTTCCTGCTGAATTAAGTGTCTAATTTGCATAATGCCAGCCTGAGGTCCTGATTGGCTGAGCAGCGTCTCGTAGCTCCGCCCTCAAACACTAGTGTATCTGAGACTGGGAGAGTTTGGTTCGTGTTGTTGGTGTCGAGAAGACGCTGTTTTCTGAGATTGATACGGTAAAACACACGCCATCGTTACTGTTCGTATCACTGAGATTCAGATATAATAATGAGCGTTTGCTTTCTGACCAATCAGAGCAGAGCAGCTCTCAGAGAGGCGGGGCTTAGAGAGACTCAGAGCGTTTCAGACACTGAGAGAAAAGAGCTGAAGCTGCAGTGTATGGCGTTCCGAACGGCTCTTTATTATAACTTTGCAACATACACTCGTCTCAGTGAACGTCTCACTCAACGTCTTAATTTTTTTTTATTCTCCTATTCATTTCTATTAAATTTAAGACGCAGACGTGACGCAGACGTCACGCAAATCACGCGTGGCAGTGAAGTGTCGAGTCCAGACGTCACGCGTCATTCACGTGTGGCAGTGAAGTTATTTATTGTTTTTTTCTCTAACACGCATTTAACACGCGATTCACAGTACAACACGGCTCAGTGCAGTGTGTCAGCGGCATTCTGATCGGCTCTTTAATATGACTTTGCAGCATGCACTCGTCTCAGTGAACGTGACGTCTGCGTCTGTGATTTTTATATAGGATATGTGTGTGTGTTCTTGTTTAACACACATTTTGAGGGCCAAATGCCCCCACAAAGATAGAATTATGAAGAAACAAAATTGATATAGGCCATTGCATTTTTATATTGTTGGGGTTGTTATTGTGTTTTAATTTTTTATAAATGTAAAAGGCCTAGGCTACAGCACTTTGGTAAACTAGAAAACTGTTTCTGTATATCCTTTAAATCAGGTGTGCCCAACCCTGCTCCTGGCGATCGACTGTCCTGCACAGTTCATCTCCAACCCTAATCAAACACACCTGAAGGTCTTCAATTAAGGTCTTAACAACCAATTAAGGTATTCAGGAGTACTTGAAAATTAAAGGCAGGCGTGTTTGATCAGGGTTAGAGATAAACTGTGCAGGACAGTCGATCGCCAGGAGCAGGGTTGGGCACACCTGCTTTAAATAGAAGAAAATAATTGAAAAATTATATTTTTATATATAGGCCTAGGCTATATAAAACTATGATTACTAATTATTATTAAAACATCATGTCTAATATCCGAAAAATAATACAATTACAATCTGTCATTGTAAAAACATTATGCCAAATGATGCAAATCTGAATTAATTGGGGAAACTAAATAAAATTTGCAGGTATGAGAAAAAAGTAGGCTAAGTTATAGTCTGAGACATGCAAGTTTGACTATAATAGCCTGGGCCGGGTTTCCCGATAACGATGTATATTCGCTCTTAAGAGCACTCTCTACGTGCAAGGTTACGAACGCTCTCTGCAATTCCACGAGCGTTTCCCAAAAATGCACTTAACATGAACGCGCGAGAACGGAGACGTTATACGTGCTATTTTAAGAGTCGCTGTCCATTCGCGAAGTGCTAAAATACGAATGAAAACTATTTTGTAAATTAATTCAGTTTTACCATGATATAATCAGCTTTGCAACTTTGCATTTACACTTGCGACAGGCGATTAACTAAATAACGTCACTATAGCAGCTTGTAATTTATTGTAAAAAATCCCCATGTTTTCGGTGCTGATGTTGTGGTGACGCGTTCATGTAATGTAAGGATGGCGCTGACAATAAAGCACCTAAATGTTGTCACAAAGAACCGGCAAAAGTAATGATTTTGAATATGTTGAATAGGCCTATAGCAAGGACACAATTTAATTGTTTATTAACATGTTTTCTGTGTCATTGTCGCCTGCAAAGATGAAGTTGACGATGCTGATCGTGGTCTTCGCAGTGAACGCGCCAGAGAGAAATGCACATTTCATACGGATTACATAAACAGAAAGCAGTCTGTTTTCTTTCGTTTTGAAATGTTCTTGGTTGATGAAACATTGATTAAAATTAAGATACAATTAAAACAAAACGAAATTCACTTTAAAGAAAGGCTTTGTGCTTTCTGTTCGAGGTCTCTGAAAGTTTTAAAGCAGTCTTTTAGTGCCGCTTTCAGAGCGATCACGTCCGTAACGGATTCCCCAATTTTAAATAATTTATCCTTAACTCGTTTTGTGGTGTAGTAGGTAGGTCTACGTATATTGTATAATGTTAACTTCAAATAAAAGTAATTTAAGGGAGAGGCTTATTCCAACGTAAAACGCTGTATACATATAGTTTTAATCAAATAAGATTGGAATATTTATATGTTGAGCTGCCTGTTCATGAAGCTGAAAGTGCACGTAATAAAATAATATACAATTGATGCAAACCAACAGGATTCCTTGCCTTTTCTGCTCTATTATGTTTTATGTGGGTACTGGGTAGGGCCCCATATTAGTTATTGAAACGGGCTACCAGATGCTTAAGGTCGCCACTGTTCAACGGCTTAGTGAAGGTGTAGAATCAGCGAGATAGTAGCATGTTATTTAGTGCAGGTAAATATAGTGTAAAGGCAGAATTAAAAGATTTGAGAACAGATCAATTCACAGATGGGGAAAAAATAAAATAGCTTTATCTATAAATAATCTTATGCTTTTATGCACCAGCAAAGACATAGTCTAAATAATAATAATAATAATAGCCTAATAATAATAAACTGTGATCGCCTTTCTCTTTTGAGGTGTAACTGTTTTATATACTTCTGTTAACAGTCTTAATTATATTATACCAAGTTATATAATTTGTGTAAATTCATATTTACTATTTGGAATAAAAAGCTAGGCCTAGGCCCATATAAGCAAGGTAAAAATCACTTAATTGCTAATAAAATACAACTGAAGATCAGTGGGGTAAAATAATAAAGAATGAATAAATGTGTGAAATGTGCTGGAAACCCCTCTGCAGCAGACGCAGACGAGACGTTCCGCAGACGCAGACGAGACGTTCGGCACACGAGCGAGTGATGTGGCAGACGCAGACGAGACGTTCGGCAGACGCAGACGAGACGTTCGGCAGACGCAGATGAGACATTCGGCACACGAGCGAGTGATGTGGCAGACGCAGACGAGACGTTCGGCAGACGCAGACGAGACGTTCCGCAGACGCAGACGAGACGTTCGGCACACGAGCGAATGATGTGGCAGACGCAGACGAGACGTTCGGCAGACGCAGACGTCACGTTTTGCAGACGCAGACGTCACGTTCATTGAGATGAGTGCATGTTGCAAAGTCATATTAAAGAATCGATCGGAACGCCATAGCAGTGGAGATTATGAGAATATTAATGTGTTTTTGGTCTTGGATGCGTGTGAAGTGTAAGTGACCCAGTCTCACTGGTTTCCAGCACTGTGACGATGTGCTTATGGTCAGTCTTAACATCAGCATCACCACAGGCCTGACGGAGCCAGTTCCACGAATCCCTCAATCTGAGTAACGCTCCGGAAATCAATCTGTGGAAAAGTGAACAACATCAGGATTAGCGATCGGCTTCGTATTAATGTAAAATCCCAAATGTTTAGTGGTGGAAAAAAATTATTTCTGGCCTAGATTCCTTAATATTTCACAATACTTGTGACAGAACAGGGAACGTTATGAACAATCGTTTAATGTTATCTTTAATGGTCTCAAAACGTTAGCAGAAAAACATTATTTAAAAACATTGTTCATGTAAAAAAAACAATTTCAGAAATTTCTTTAAAAAAATGCTTTTTTAAGTGTTACTTGTTTGGAACGTTCCATAATTTTAGAACAAATATCAAATAGAATATTTTTGTAAACGGGAACGTTCATTCAGAAATAACATTTTCATAACTTAATAAGAACATTAGCAAGAACACATTTTTGTTAGCTGGGGTTTTGGCCTGTGTTAGACTGGATAATCAAGTTTTCAAAAAATTTAGAATATGAAACATAAACACTGTTTATGCTTTGCTTTTAAAGCAACTTAAATAGGGAACACAATCCATATTGTGTATATTGTTAAATAACTGATTTCACCAAGTTAATGTTCTTTAGAAACATAATTAGTGTGAAGTTTGTGTTTATTAACTTTATTAAACTGCATATCATGATTTTCAGCATTTAAAATGAAAAGGTTTTTGTAGAGCCCTGACATGAGTCTTTGTGTAAGTATACAGTATATATGATCATAAACAGATTTGACAAGCACTATTCTTTTTTTTAAGTGAAAAACATCAGTGTTTACTGAAGTACTGTCACAGTTTTATTGCTTTGTTATGATCCTCTCGGTTTGCCAGTCCATACACCAGCTTATTTTCCAGCGGGTATCTTGGAACAAACAAATATTGCACTAGGAAAATATTTGACCCCACAGGCGAGCTTATGAAATATTCCTCTGGAGGAGATCAAATTGAAAAGATGCCTATGCCAGCATTCATTTAATTTGAAGGAAAAATATCCCAGTGTTTATGCGGCTACTGCACAGTCTTAAAGGGACAGTTCACCCTAAAATGTAAACTCTGTCAGTAATTACTCTCCCTCATGTTGTTCAACCCCGTAAGACTTTCGTTCATCTTCGGAACACAAATGAAGATATTTGTGATTAAATCTGAGAGCTGGGTCACTCCTCCATAGGCTTCTAAGGGATTGAAACTTGCCAGCCCAGAAACGTTATTAAAGACATCGTTAAAATAGTCCAAGTGACTACAGTGACTCAATCTTAAGTTTATCAAGCGACGAGAATACTTTTTGAGCGCAAAAAACAAACAAAAATAACGACTTTATTCAAGTATTCATTTCCTTCTCTGTCGGCCTCGAGTGAGTTCTCGTAGTGTAACAGCGCAGCGCTTCTGTGACCCAAACGCTGTGACCTCGCGCCAAATGTTTTTATTGGTTTATTAAGTACAAACAGGCGAGTTATGAAAAATTGTGAGGGATTCGTTCACTTCACACACAAATATCCTGGAATAAGATGCTAACTGTAGTAGCGTTTAGTCCACTGTCTATAATAGCCTAATTTTTTTCAGATCCCTTTTTTTTTAACCGACTAACAACAACTTTGATCGGTTAACGTTGATACGGTCAACCATCGGTCAAACGGTCATTGGTTAACATCCCTAGCTGTTACACTACATGAACTCACTCGAGGCCGACAGAGAAGGAAATTAATACTTGAATAAAGTCGTTATTTTTGTTTGTTTTTTGCGCTCAAAAAGTATTCTCGTCGCTTGATAAACTTAAGATTGAGTCACTGTCGTCACTCTGACTATTTTAACGATGTCTTTAATAACTTTTCTGGGCCGGCAAGTTTCAATCCAGTTGTTAAGTCGTGACGTAAGCGCTCCTGTTTCCGGGTCCAAAGGCCGGGTCCTCTCTACCTACCTACCGCTTTCGCCGGAGTTTTAACGTGTCCCTGTGTAGTTTAAATAGATCGGAGTTAAAAAAAACAAGTGACATTTAACTGTCATCTACTGCTTTCCCTGTGACGCGAAATATAAGAGAAAATGGCGGCAGTTGATAAGGTAAGTTACAAATCTTAAACGAATGAAGAAACTTTGGCACCAGTGGGTGCTATCCCTTAATCCCTAGTAACACCCACTGGCACTGAAGCGAAAAAAGCCCTTTAAGAAAAGGGTTTATGTAGTCTAGGATCTGAAAGACGAGCGGAGCGCTTGGGCCCGGAAGAGGCTAAACGTCACGCGTGACGTCAGACTAAACAACCGAATCCCTTAGAAGCCTATGAGGAGTGACCCAGCTCTCAGATTTAATCACAAATATCTTCATTTGTGTTCCGAAGATGAACGAAAGTCTTACGGGGTTGAACAACATGAGGGAGAGTCATTACTGACGTAATGTGAGTTTACATTTTGAGGTGAACTAACCCTTTAACTCACACCTTTGACTTTATTAATAATAAATACTTAAATCACACCTTCATATAGTCTCACGCTTGCCGTCACATATGTATATACACGTGAAATGTTTCATCAAAGATGTAATTGGCGGGTTTTCGGTTCTTAGCGGGAACTCGAGCCGTAAAAGAGGCCAGAAGTCTTAAAAGCAAAGCAAAACACAGATAGCAGAAGTGTGTTTCCCAGCGCTAACGCTTGTGGATCGAGGGAAAACAGAAGCTCTGCGTGGGATCTGAGCTCTCTTTGTTTACCTGGATCGCTTCTGTGTGTCCAGATGTTCTGCACATCTGGATACACTGAATATATAGAGAGAGAAATGTCATGCGTGCACACATACATATCATATATACAGTCAAACCAAAGATTATTCAGACAGCAGATATAATGTGTGATATTGTTCAACTAGTGTGTGCAGGACACTATAATTCATTTATGTAAGTGAGGAGAGCAAAATAAAGCAAACTGTGACATATTATACACAATAATTCTTCATACAGTGAAAATTGTGACCAAAAATTATTTTGAGCTGATGATGTTTTGCTTCAGTGTTTTTTCTTTAATAACTAATGCTCTTTTTACACACAGACTGAACAACATGAAGCATTGTGGGTAACTGGTTGAGCTAAACTGGTATTATCTAATTGTGTAGTTAAATTTAACAGCTGACAGATATTCAACATAATTCATGTGTGAGAGTCTAACAGAAGGAGGACAAAACCTGTCAAATATATTATTACAGTCATATTTTATTAACATTTTAGTAAATAAACTGATAATGTGAGAAATGTTGACTCAAGTCACCTTTATTTATACAGCGCTTTTTACAATTTCAAAGCAGCTTTACAAAGATAACAGGAAAATAATGCAACCGAGTTTATGTAAACTGTACATAAATCACAGTGTCTCGTAGTAAATATGATCAGTGTATAATCTCAGAGCTCATGGAGGATCGCTGGTCTTACGAGCTTCAGACATTTTTGCTGTAGAAAACATGACTGGGATTTATAGTTCCTGAAGCCGAGCGTTGAACTCTCTAACCTGAACACACACATAAACACAAACACATGTTGAACACACGTACAGTCGTGTGTGTGTGTGTGTGTAGATCTGACAGAACTGACCCAGTTGGCTCTGAACCAGCGCCGGTTTCAACAGGAAAACACAATCTCAATGTCATAAACCTCCTCATTATTTCTGTGTTTACAGCCTCGTTTCAGACGCTCACGTGTTCTCAACATGAACTGATCTCACATCTAAACTATGATTTCAGAACCTCAACGTTATATTTGAGAATGATCAGAATCAATGTTTTGTTTTTCTGTACATTCAAACAGGGAACGTTCTGTCGAAGTTATAAAACATTCTTCCAGTGACGGTAATGGAATGTTTATTTAAAGGTACAATATGTAGGATTTTTGCAGTAAAATATCCAAAAACGACTAGGCCAATGTTATATATTTTGTTTAGTTGATTACTTACAATTTCCCAAATGTTTCCAAACTATTTGTAAATCGTGAGAAAGTTGTGATTTTAACCAAGGAAACGGGGCGTGTGAGCAGCGGTGAGGAGTCGCCAGTCAATGCCGTCATATCCGCGTTAGCCTCGTTTTCCACCATTGTTTCCGCTCGTACTGATAGTAACCATGGCGACAGACGTGGACATCTGGGTTATGCCTAGCAGGACGCTCACGCTGTTGTTGTTTTGTTCAAACTTTATGGACCATGGCAAGCAGACTTTGAGACAAAAAGAGACTAAAACGAAGATCAACATGTTTCGAGATGCGAGAGCTCCACGTCCACGACTAACTTCCACTCGACAGAGACGCGAGTGTTGATGTACTTTATTAGACAGGAGAGCAAATGTACATAAAACTAATCAATGTTATTTAGTTCAACATGATGAAATGTTAGAATATGATCTGTATGTTATTCTAATGTTGATCTAGCTTACTTAGTCTCATACAGCCAACAAACAACCCAACTAACAACATTCAACACACTCAAATGTGTTTAGTGTGATAGTGTAACTGTTAGATGTAAAATGTAATGTAAACTCTGTCAGTAATTACTCACCCTCATGTTGTTCCAACCCCGTAAAGCTGTATTGGAAGTGACTACAGTGGCTCAATGTTAAATTTATCAAGCAACTCAAAAAGTATTCTCGTCGCTTGATAAACTTAAGATTGAGTCACTGTAGTCACTCAGACTATTTTAACGATTTCTTTAATAACTTTTCTGGACCGGCAAGTTTCAATCCCTCAGAAGCCTATGGAGGAGTGACCCAGCTCTCAGATTTAATCACAAATATCTTCAGTTCTGTTCCGAAGATGAACGAAAGTCTTACGGGGTTGAACAACATGAGGGAGAGTCATTACTGACAGAGTTTACATTTTGGGGTGAACTATCCCTTTAAGAATGATACAATGGAATGTTCTCTTAACGTTCATATATCCAGGAAAAAAACTTTTTTTTTAACATTTTAAAAACTGGATGTTCAGAGAACATTAAGCAATAATATTGTCATAACCTAGCTGGGTCATAAACTGGGAGTTTTCATGTATCGCTGATCCTGATGGAAATCAATCTTTTGGTCACAATTTTTTGCACTTCTTGGTTATTTTAATTTAAATTTTAGCTTTTTTTCCAAGATGGCATAAAAATCTTTTAAAAAAAAATTGTAATTTGAATAAATTGACTGTAAGAACATATTCAAACATCACAATCATTCTGACCTCTAAAAACATCGTCATTTGATTCTTAATAATGAATAATCGAACAAAAACTATGAATTGCTTGATTTTCTGACCAATTCTAAGTATGTCTTTGTATCTCAAGCTTCAGCACAAAAACACAATATATCATTCAGACGTTTATTTTCTCCAGATCAACAGTTTCTGAGTCTGTCAGCAAGAGCGATTGAGCAGAACAGAGAAAACAACAAGAGAAATGAAGTGACGAGTTTCATCATGTATCAGATGTCCCATCGATGCATCACGAGGAGATGAGCGTGAAATATTAGTTTTTAAAGAATAATTATTCAACTTTGAAGCTCTTTCCAATCAAACCAGAGCACTAATGGCTGTCGAGTGTCTTGTTTTGGAAACTCGTGAGCTCATGCTTGCACTCGCGAAGACCTTAAACTCAATACTCTTTATACAGAAGAGAGAGAGGAGCTGCAGGACGCTCTCTGGAAAGTTTGGGATTCGAGTCTGTGAATGTGACGTCACTATATAATATAATATTTCAATATTACGGAGATGTTGCTCTTTCATATCTCTGGAGACTTCAACTTTTGAACATTTAGAAAAGCATTTTTTTTTTAAATCAAATGTTTTCACATTGATGCCTATTTTCTTCTACACTGTAAAAAATGCTGGGTTGTTTTAACCCAATTTTGGGTAAAATATGGACAAACCATAAGACAAACCAATTTTTTACGCAAAATTGGGTTAAAACAACCCAGCATTTTTTAGAGTGTAGAAACAAACTTTGTTGTATTATTTTCCTGTTATCTCTGTAAAGCTGCTTTGAAACACTGTATTGTAAAAGCGCTGTATAAATAAAGGAGACCTAACTTCAAAACATTTAGAAAAGCAAAAGTTTTTTAAAATCAAAATGTTTTCACAATGATGCCTATTTTCTTCTCACTCTAAAACATGCTGGGTTGTTTTAAACCCAATTTTGGGTCAAATATGGACAAACCATAAGACAAACCAATTTTTTTAATTGCATTTTTAATCCAACATATGTGTTTTGTCCATATTTTACCCAAAATTGGGTAAAAACAACCCAGCTTTTGTAGTGTAGAAACAAACTCTGTTCTATTATTTTCCTGTTATTTCTGTAAAGCTGCTTTGAAACACTGTATTGTAAAGCGCTGTATAAATAAAGGAGACTTAACTTCAAAACATTTAGAAAAGCAAAAGTTTTTAAAATCAAAAGGTTTTCACAATGAGGCCAAAAGAACCATTTCTAGTTCCTCGAAGAACCTTTTAGAGATCAGTTCTTAAAATAACCATTTTTTCTTGGTGTGAAGAACATTTAATAAATCTAAATAACCTTTTTTCACTATAAAATTTTGATAGCGCCTTTCAAAGTTCTCTGTTTGATTGCAAGGGTATGAAAGCTTGTTTCCGCCACAAAATAAAACGTTTTAAAAGATAATTGTGATTATTATAATTGTGACTTTATATCACGCAATTTGGAGATAAAAAGTCAGAATTGTGAGATAAAGTCGTAATTACCTTTTTTATTTTTTAATCTGTGGCGCAAACAAGCTTCCATACAAGCACAGTGTGAGAGACTTAGGCTATGTTTACAAGGAAATGATCTGAAGAGAAAACGCAAAAGTGGCGTTGGGTTTTCCCCTTTTTTCTGCGTTTAGACGAGCGTTATGGTTGGGAAATCTGCGTGTGACTTGTATGAATTGTTTTGATTGTTTTTGGACCACTTTGGTTGTTTAAATGACGGTTTTAATCACTCGTATTACTGCAATACCTCACTGCGTCTGTATCACTGCCTGTGGGTGTGGGAATCGGCCTCGTTCTGAGTGCAATATTGAATGAAGCCTTGTTTCAAACGGGTGTTACTAACGTGGCTACCATTGCTAACAGAAGATAAACTAAAACATGAAATAAAGTGAAAATTTAAAAAAAAAAGTTCAAATGGCTGCGTTGATAAGCGCCTGCTACCATAGCAACAGCTTTCTGGGTGGCGTCCATATTTTTCTCCGACTCGGACGCGCAAAACATACCAGAACGCTTGAAGTGTAGAAGTGACGTCATATCCGAGGGCCGAATTGGTTCGTTGACAATAATAGAACGCAGCATTACTTTTGCGTTTTTACCCTTTAGACGGGAACGCGACGGTGGAGCGTTTTTAAGATTTCCACTCTGGAGGGTGGTTTCACTTTTTTGCGTTTTTAAGCCCACAAACCGCCGTCGCCATGTAAACGAAAGGCACATCCGATAAAATATTTTTACGTTTTCACCCGGAATCGTTCTTGTGTAAACGGGGCCTAAGGCACCATCCACACTACAACATTTCAGTTTAGAAACGGAGAGCTTTTGCTACGTTTGCTCCTCCCGTCCAGACTAAACCGGCAAAACCGAAGACCTAAAACGGAGAAGTTTAGAAACGCTGCCGACCCCGTTTTGAATCTTGAGGGCGTTTAGTGAAGACGGGTCAAACGGAGGACTTTAGAAACGATGACGCAGAGGCTCACGCTCGGCTCTGATTGGCTGTCACACCATACACACCTTTAGTGATTTCGTCTTTATTGTGGCGTACACCTTTCCTAGTGTTTTGGCTCGCTGTGGTGATGGATAACACTACCGGTAACTTTCCAATATGTTGCCGTATTTGGTTTGCGGCGACTCTCAGTCTGTGTTTTCTGCCGCCACCTGTTTTATATTCTCTTGTAACTTTAAGTAAAAGTTCCTCCTCGTCGTCGGTCCATGAACAGAAATCTCTGGTCTTCGACATTGCTAATCTTTGCAGAGGTAACTTAGCTACTTTCTTCATCATCAAATCTGAGGAATAGTCGATCTGTTTCTGTTTACACCGGCACACGCACGTCCAGTGTAGGGGACTGGTCACGTGATCCGCGTTTCAGTCGCTTTAATGTGGACGGAGATCAAGTCTAATACGCAGCTAAAACACTGGTGTGGACGGAGATCAAGTCTAATACGCAGCTAAAACACTGGTGTGGACGGAGATCAAGTCTAATACGCAGCTAAAACACTGGTGTGGACGGAGATCGAGTCTAATACGCAGCTAAAACACTGGTGTGGACGGAGATCAAGTCTAATACGCAGCTAAAACACTGGTGTGGACGGAGATCAAGTCTAATACGCAGCTAAAACACTGGTGTGGACGGAGATCAAGTCTAATACGCAGCTAAACACTGGTGTGGATGGAGATCAAGTCTAATACGCAGCTAAACACTCGTGTGGACGGAGATCGAGTCTAATACGCAGCTAAAACACTGGTGTGGACGGAGATCGAGTCTAATATGCAGCTAAACACTGGTGTGGACGGAGATCAAGTTTAATACACAGCTAAAACACTGGTGTGGACGGAGATCAAGTCTAATACGCAGCTAAAACACTGGTGTGGAAGGAGATCAAGTCTAATACGCAGCTAAAAACACTGGTGTGGACGGAGATCAAGTCTAATACGCAGCTAAACACTGGTGTGGACGGAGATCAAGTCTAATGCGCAGCTAAAACACTGGTGTGGACGGAGATCAAGTCTAATACACAGCTAAAACACTGGTGTGGACGGAGATCAAGTCTAATACACAGCTAAAACACTGGTGTGGACGGAGATCAAGTCTAATACGCAGCTAAACACTGGTGTGGACGGAGATCAAGTCTAATACGCAGCTAAACACTGGTGTGGACGGAGATCAAGTCTAATACGCAGCTAAAACACTGGTGTGGACGGAGATCAAGTCTAATACGCAGCTAAACACTGGTGTGGACGGAGATCAAGTCTAATGCGCAGCTAAAACACTGGTGTGGACGGAGATCAAGTCTAATACACAGCTAAAACACTGGTGTGGACGGAGATCAAGTCTAATACACAGCTAAAACACTGGTGTGGACGGAGATCAAGTCTAATACGCAGCTAAACACTGGTGTGGACGGAGATCAAGTCTAATACGCAGCTAAAACACTGGTGTGGACGGAGATCAAGTCTAATGCGCAGCTAAAACACTGGTGTGGACGGAGATCAAGTCTAATGCGCAGCTAAAACACTGGTGTGGACGGAGATCAAGTCTAATACACAGCTAAAACACTGGTGTGGACGGAGATCAAGTCTAATACGCAGCTAAAACACTGGTGTGGACGGAGATCAAGTCTAATACGCAGCTAAAACACTGGTGTGGAAGGAGATCAAGTCTAATGCGCAGCTAAAACACTGGTGTGGACGGAGATCAAGTCTAATACGCAGCTAAAACACTGGTGTGGACGGAGATCAAGTCTAATACACAGCTAAAACACTGGTGTGGACGGAGATCAAGTCTAATACGCAGCTAAAACACTGGTGTGGACGGAGATCGAGTCTAATGCAAGCTAAACACTGGTGTGGACGGAGATCAAGTTTAATACACAGCTAAAACACTGGTGTGGACGGAGATCAAGTCTAATACGCAGCTAAACACTGGTGTGGACGGAGATCGAGTCTAATACGCAGCTAAACACTGGTGTGGACGGAGATCGAGTCTAATACGCAGCTAAAACACTGGTGTGGACGGAGATCAAGTCTAATACGCAGCTAAACACTGGTGTGGACGGAGATCAAGTCTAATACGCAGCTAAAACACTTGTGTGGACGGAGATCAAGTCTAATACGCAGCTAAAACACTGGTGTGGATGGAGATCGAGTCTAATGCGCAGCTAAACACTGGTGTGGACGGAGATCGAGTCTAATACACAGCTAAAACACTGGTGTGGACGGAGATCAAGTCTAATGCGCAGCTAAAACGCTGGTGTGGACGGAGATCAAGTCTAATACGCAGCTAAACACTGGTGTGGACGGAGATCGAGTCTAATACGCAGCTAAAAACACTGGTGTGGACGGAGATCAAGTCTAATACGCAGCTAAACACTGGTGTGGACGGAGATCAAGTCTAATACGCAGCTAAAACACTTGTGTGGACGGAGATCAAGTCTAATACGCAGCTAAAACACTGGTGTGGATGGAGATCGAGTCTAATGCGCAGCTAAACACTGGTGTGGACGGAGATCGAGTCTAATACACAGCTAAAACACTGGTGTGGACGGAGATCAAGTCTAATGCGCAGCTAAAACGCTGGTGTGGACGGAGATCAAGTCTAATACGCAGCTAAAACACTGGTGTGGATGGAGATCGAGTCTAATGCGCAGCTAAAACACTGGTGTGGGACGGAGATCAAGTCTAATACGCAGCTAAAACGCTGGTGTGGACGGAGATCAAGTCTAATACGCAGCTAAAACACTGGTGTGGATGGAGATCGAGTCTAATACGCAGCTAAAACACTGGTGTGGACGGAGATCGAGTCTAATACGCAGCTAAAACACTGGTGTGGACGGAGATCGAGTCTAATACGCAGCTAAAACACTGGTGTGGACGGAGATCAAGTCTAATACGCAGCTAAAACGCTGGTGTGGACGGAGATCAAGTCTAATACGCAGCTAAAACACTGGTGTGGGATGGAGATCGAGTCTAATACGCAGCTAAAACACTGGTGTGGACGGAGATCAAGTCTAATACGCAGCTAAAACACTGGTGTGGACGGAGATCGAGTCTAATACGCAGCTAAAACACTGGTGTGGACGGAGATCGAGTCTAATACGCAGCTAAAACATGGGTGTGGAACGTGGAGGATCGAGTCTAATGCGCAGCTAAAACACTGGTGTGGACGGAGATCGAGTCTAATACGCAGCTAAAACACTGGTGTGGACGGAGATCGAGTCTAATGCGCAGCTAAACACTGGTGTGGACGGAGATCGAGTCTAATACGCAGCTAAAACACTGGTGTGGACGGAGATTGAGTCTAATACGCAGCTAAAACACTGGTGTGGACGGAGATCGAGTCTAATACGCAGCTAAAACACTGGTGTGGACGGAGATCAAGTCTAATACGCAGCTAAAACGCTGGTGTGGACGGAGATCGAGTCTAATACGCAGCTAAAACACTGGTGTGGACGGAGATTGTACTCGTTTTAATTCTCCGTTTCTAAACTAAAACAGCAGTAGTGTGGATTGGGCCTAATTCAGTAATGCAGGACTTCTGTGATGAACTCTATCTGTGTGTGTGTTTACGAGAGTGTGTGAGACCGCAGATGTTACACACATGTTCTCCCTGAGGCTCTACTGGACCTGAGTGAGAACAGGACCACAGCAACACTGGAGGATCACTGTCCTGCAGACGGCAGACTCACTCACTCGACAAAACGCAGATTCTTATTCTTGTTTTTTTAGGAAAAATTAAAAATAAAATAGAAATTTAGTTTTGTGGCCTTTAGTTCATGGACTATAGAGATATCACAATAATACTGATGACATTATATCCATCTATCTATCTATCTATCTATCTATCTATCTATCTATCTATCTATCTATCCAGTCCGTCCGTCCGTCTTTTTATCCATCCATCTATCCATCCATCTATCATTTGTCTATCTATCTATCTATCTATCTATCTATCTATCTATCTATCTATCTGTCTATCTATCTATCTATCTATCTATCATTTGTCTATCTATCCATCTATCTATCTATCATTTGTCTATCTATCTATCTATCTATCTATCTATCATTTGTCTATCTATCTATCTATTATCTATCTATCTATCTATCATTTGTCTATCTATCTATCTATCTATCTATCATTTGTCTGTCTATCTATCTATCTATCATTTGTTTTTCTGTCTGTCTGTCTGTCTGTCTGTCTGTCTGTCTGTCTGTCTGTCTGTCTGTCCATCCGTCCATCCATCTTCCATCCATCATCCATCCATCCATCATTTGTCTATTTATCCATCCATCCATCCATCCATCTATCATTTGTCTATCTGTTCATCCATCCATCCATCTATCATTTGTCTATCTGTTCATCCATCCATCCATTCATCTATCATTTGTCTGTCTATCTATTCATCCATCCATCCATCCATCAACCTATCATTTGTCTAAATGTTCATCCATCCATCCATCCATCCATCCATCATCCATCTATCATTTGTCTATCTATCCATCCATCAACCTATCATTTGTCTATATGTTCATCCATCCATTCATCTATCATTTGTTTATCTATCCATCTATCATTTGTCTATCTGTTCATCCATCCATCCATTCATCTATCATTTGTCTATATGTTCATCCATCCATCCATTCATCTATCATTTGTTTATCTATCCATCGATCATTTGTCTATCTATCTATCTATCCTTCCATCCATCTATCATTTGTCTATCTGTTCATCTATCTATCCATATATCCATCCATCCATCTATCATTTGTCTATCTATCTATCTATCTATCTATCTATCTATCTATCTATCTATCATTTGTTTGTCTGTCTGTCTGTCTGTCTGTCTGTCTATCTATCTACCATCCATCCATCCATCCATCCATCTATCATTTGTCTATCTGTTCATCTTTTTTTAATAGTTTTAGTATCTATAACCCTGACTTGTTTGAATCACTAAATGTATTGTCTTGTGTCCCTCCAGTGGTGATCATCACACAAGACTGCACTTTTAAAAGTTCTCTAAATCTTGATCTGGTCATAAGTTATCCGAGCGTCTGCCACTGATCGCACAGATTCCCGGCGGCTCCTGGATAAACTCCGGCTGGAGATCGTGACCTTCTCATCAACACCAGCAGAAACCCCAGCGTTAGATCTGAGATGTGGAGTTCATTACCCGTGCAGATCCGCTCTTCTCCAGGATAAACCAGGGCTTTATCCTGTTCCTGCAGTCCTGGGATCATGTGCAGTTCTGGAGAGCAGTCTATGAAAGATTTCCTCAAGATCCGATGAACATTACATATGATTGTGCTTTTTTTATGTTAAATACTCATATTCATGGGCTGATTTGCTTTCAAAACATTGATCTGTCTGCATTTGAGCTTCTGTTTGAGTGAGTGTTCAGGAAACCTGTCAAAGCAATTTTTTTTTTTTTAATTAATAATTTAAAATAATTTTGATTTTTACAGCAAATGTTCTTAGAACTTTTTCTAACGTTCTCTCAAACTAACATTAATAGAATGATCATTCAAAGTTATATGCTCTTATAATAATAATAATAATGTTCTCAAAACATCAGTATAAAAACGTTTCAGTTGGACGTTCTTCTAATGTTGTTTAAATGTTACCGTTTGTTTCAGAACATTCCGAGAACATTGCAAGAACATTCCGAGAACGAGAACATTCCGAGAACATTCCGAGAACATTCTGAGAACATTCGAGAGCATTCTGAGAACATTCCGAGAACATTCCAAGAACATTCGAGAACATTCCGAGCACATTCTGAGAACATTCAAGAACATTCCAAGAACATTCGGGAACATTCCGAGAACATTCTGAGAACATTCAAGAACATTCCGAGAACATTCGAGAACATTCGAGAACATTTGAGGACATTCCGAGAACATTCCGAGAATATTCGAGAACATTCCGAGAACATTCAAGAACATTCCGAGAACATTTGAGAACATTCGAGAACATTCCGAGAACATTCGAGAACATTCGAGAACATTCGAGAACATTCCGAGAACATTCCGAGAACATTCAAAAACATTCCGAGAACATTCGAGAACATTGTAGAACATTCGAGAACATTCCGAGAACATTCGAGAACATTCCGAGAACATTCGAGAACATTCCAGGAACATTCCGAGAACATTCGAGAACATTCGAGAACATTCCGAGAACATTTGAGAACATTCGAGAACATCCGAGAACATTTGAGAACATTTGAGAACATTTGAGAACATTCCGAGAACATTCGAGAACATTCGAGAACATTCCGAGAACATTCGAGAACATTCAAGAACATTCCGAGCACATTCCGAGCACATTCTGAGAACATTCAAGAACATTCCAAGAACATTCGAGAAAATTCCGAGAACATTTGAGAACATTCCAGGAACATTCGAGAACATTTGAGAACATTCGAGAACATTCGAGAAAATTTGAGAACATTCGAGAACATCCGAGAACATTCTGAGAACATTTGAGAACATTTGAGAACATTTGAGAACATTCCGAGAACATTCGAGAACATTCGAGAACATTCCGAGAACATTCGAGAACATTCGAGAACATTCGAGAACATTCGAGAACATTCGAGCACATTCCGAGCACATTCTGAGAACATTCAAGAACATTCCAAGAACATTCAGAGCACATTCCAAGAACATTCGAGAACATTACTAAAACATTCGGGACCATTCCGAGAACATTCCGAGAACATTCTGAGAACATTCAAGAACATTCCGAGAACATTTGAGAACATTCCGAGAACATTTGAGAACATTCCGAGAACATTCGAGAACATTCCGAGAACATTCGAGAACATTTGAGAACATTCGAGAACATTCCGAGAACATTCAAGAACATTCGAGAACATTCCGAGAACATTCGAGAACATTCCGAGAACATTCTGAGAACATTCAAAAACATTCCGAGAACATTCGTGAACATTGTAGACCATTCGAGAACATTCCGAGAACATTCTGAGAACATTCGAGAACATTCCGAGAACATTCCGAGAATATTCGAGAACATTCCGAGAACATTCGAGAACATTCCGAGAACATTTGAGAACATTTGAGAACATTCGAGAACATTCCGAGAACATTCGAGAACATTTGAGAACATTTGAGAACATTCCGAGAACATTCGAGAACATTCGAGAACATTCCGAGAACATTTGAGAACATTCGAGAACATTCGAGAACATTCCGAGAACATTCGAGAACATTCCGAGAACATTCGAGAACATTCGAGAACATTTGAGAACATTCCGAGAAAATTCGAGAACATTCCGAGAACATTCCGAGAACATTTGAGAACATTTGAGAACAATTGAGAACATTTGAGAACATTCGAGAACATTCGAGAACATTTGAGAACATTCGAGAACATTCCGAGAACATTTAAAAGTAACATTCCATTAATGTTTGCAGCATAATTTATGCAGGATAAATTAATGTTTGGAATGTTCCCGTAATGTTTGAATAATTAAAAAAAAATAGTTTTGAACATTCAATAAAGTTCATTACTTATTTAATGTATTTACTAACATGTACTAATAATGAGCAATACCTTTGTTACAGTATTTATTAATCTTTGTTAATGTTAGTTAATAAAAAATGCAGCTTTGTTTTCATTGTTTTGTTCATGTTAGTTCACAGTGCATTAAACTAATGTTAACAAATTTTGATTTTAATAGTAAATGTTGAAACTAATATGAACTAAGAGTAATGAATGCTGTAGATATTGTTAATTCTTAGTTCATATTAATTAATGAACCATATTGTAAAGTGTTACCAAAACGTTTATCAGGAACAGAATTTTTTTTTTGTTACTATGGAAACAAAATTCTTCAGTTTTAAGTGCATCAGTGAATTCCCCTTATTCACCGCGCCTCCATCTTGAAAACCAAAACGAGGCTGGGGGGTACACTCTACCGGAAGTGCAGTGACAGAGCGCGGCGGCGGGCGTCTGTGTCATAGATATCTGTGTACCTGTGTGGACAACAAACCTCTCATCTCTTCCGGAAATAACTGTGGAGTATGTTGAAAAATGGGCAAATAACGACTGCGAGATTCCCCGGGGCCGGGCTGTTTTGCTGAAAAGACACGGCTAGTCACGCCAGGACATTAGCTGATCAGGCTAGTCTAAAGAGCTACAACTTTCTTAACGTTACCAAGCAAGCTCGGGCTAGAGGGTTACGAACAGGCGAAATAATTAACTCACTTTCATGTTTGAATGCCGTTTGTGATCCGATGTGGATTCTGATCACTGTATAAGGTAACGTTAGAAATATTTATAGCGTTATAGCAGCTATACGCGATGCAAAAGACTATGCACGCTAACCATTACCATAGTACACATAGTAAACGCTTGAAGATTACGCATAGTAAAAAACATGGTGAACGATTGAAGAAATCAGACCAATAATAAAGGCTATCACAATCATGTTTGTATCTTATCTGTCAGTAGCCTATACGTCTCGTCTCTTTATAGCGGAGTATCATCATAAAATATCTTCCTCTGTTTCTCTGACTGAAAATATCTGTAGAGTTAGCCTAAGTTACTGGGAGTCGAGAGAGTGCTAAAGCTCATCAGGTTTTATTTTTGGTGGCATATATTTGTAGAAATTATCATTCTTTCTAAATGTGATGCATGTCTTGTAACGTTAACTACCAAATAAACAGAAACAGACGCGACTGAAGAAGTGTGTCCTCTTTCTTTTGTGAAACCTAACGGTCATTTATTTCTGTGACCAATGTGCAATTTTGACATACATTAATTCATGATCAATGTCACTTTTTATTGTAAACCTGGCTGTAGTTAAACATCGATGCTTGGGTGTGTGAGTGAGTGTGTGTGGGGTGTGTGTGTGTGTGTGTGTGTGTGTGTGTGTGTGTGTGTGTGTGTGTGTGTGTGTGTGTGTGTGTGTGTGTGTGTGTGTGTGTGTGTGTGTGTGTGTGTGTGTGTGTGTGTGTGTGTTGTGTGTGTGTGTGTGTGTGTGTGTGATATTCAAGTAAACAACAAAAATACCAGCAAACGGTCGCTTTTCAGTCGTTTCCAGTGATTTCTTTTTGATTAGTTTTCTGATAAAACTTCCGTTTGTTGGTAAAATGATGGGTTAGTGGGACGTTGTTCCATAGACAGGCCTGTTACGGGCGTTAAGATAACGTTATGACTGCAGCTTACGGAGGGCCACCGTTACTTCCGTACCCCACAGCCTCGTTTTGGTTTAAGCTGGTGACGTAGGTGAATAAGGCGAATTATTCACAATAAGACCAGGAACATAAATTGAGTTTCATTTCACTCTATTTGTTCCAGTTTCCACTTTGCCTTTGAGTGTTGGATATCATGAGTGTTCCTGGTTTACAGCCTTAAATAATAAACCTCCGTCTGAATGAACTCTGCTTTCTTTATAACTAATAACTGCCATTCGTTAAGTCAGACAGGAGCTGATAGTGATCAGAGTGTTTGAGAGTTAAAGCGTTGATTAATTAAATAAGGCAGATATGAGATCCTGTTCTCCAGACATCATCATCTGCACGGTATTATAAAGCAGAGCTTGTTAGATCTGTGAAAGAGAACACGCTGTTAAACACTGAGGAAAAGCACAGTGCGTCCAGCAGCGGATACTGTGTGTGTGTGTGTGTGTGTGTGTATGCGTGTGCGCGTGTGCGTGTGTGTGTGTGTGTGTGTGTGTGTGTGTGTGCGTGCGTGTGCGTGTGCGTGCGTGCGTGCGTGTGTGTGTGCGTGCGTATGCGCGTGTGCGTGTGTGTGTGTGTGTGTGTGTGCGTGTGTGTGTGCGCGCGTGCGTATGCGCGTGTGCGTGTGTGTGTGTGTGTGTGTGCGTGTGCGTGCGTGCGTGCGTGTGTGTGTGTGCGTGTGTGTACCAATATCAATATTATCCATTATGTGAAAAAATATTATGTATTTTAGATTACTTCTATTTTAATATTTACTTTTAACATTATTTATTGATTTACATGATTTGTTATTTTTAAATCCGTTTTATTTGAAGCACTTTGATATGTAAATAAACTCGCATAAGTGGACATTATTCACCATCTGAACAGAGTCAGTTTCATGCGTCTAAAACCAAAAGTTTGTAGGACACCGCGAGAGCACCATGTATGGTCCGTTCCCACACACACACACACACACACACACACACACTCATCTGATGTCTGGTCAGCTGTAATGCTTTATCTGGGTTTGTGAGGATCAGCGGCTCGAGCTCTAAAGTTTCAGAGCCTCAGGAGAAGATCTTCTCAATCCCGCTAGATTTCCTCTCGTTTCCATCGACTGACCTCTCGGTGTGTGTGTGTTGTGTGTGTGTGTGTGTGTGTGTGTGTGTGTGTGTGTGTGTGTGTGTGTGTGTGTGTGTGTGTGTGTGTGTGTGTGTGTGTGTGTGTGTGTGTGTGTGTGTGTGTGTGTGTGTGTGTGTGTGTGTGTGTGTGTGTGTGTGTGTGTGGTGAGTGAGTGAGTGAGTGAGTGAGTGAGTGAGTGAGTGAGCGTGCTGTGCGTGCGTGCGTGCGTGCGTGCGTGCGTGAGTGTGTGTGAGTGTGTGTGTGAGTGAGTGAGTGAGTGTGTGTGTGTGTGTGTGTGTGTGTGTGTGTGTGTGTGTGTGTGTGTGTGTGTGTGTGTGTGTGTGTGTGTGTGAGTGTGTGTGTGTGTGTGTGAGTGAGTGAGTGAGTGTGTGTGTGTGTGTGTGTGTGTGTGTGTGTGTGTGTGTGTGTGTGTGTGTGTGTGTGTGTGTGTGTGTGTGTGTGTGTGTGTGTGTGTGTGTGTGTGTGTGTGTGTGAGTGTGTGAGCGTAACTTCTCCAGTATAACTTTAACACGCTTCAGCTGTGTGTCGCTCAAGCTCCCTATAGACGGATAAATCCAGTGACCTCTGACCTCTCGCTTCACCTCCACCCGTCTCTCTCTCCTTCATTAATAACTCTTCATCAGTGCTGTTTACTAACCCAAGCTTCACTATTGCTCATATTAGAGATTCAAACACACCCCTAACCTTCACTATTACACATCATATGGTGATTTGTTATTTGGCACTACTCTTATTTTGTTTTTGTGCAAAGTACAGGCATAAATAAGAAAAACAAAATAGGGGTATTTATGCTCAAGTATTATTTATGCTTGTACTTTGCACATTTGAGCTTGGAGAAACGCAATGTCGTTCTTTGTACACTATTGCCGTATAGCTGGAATGACAATAAAGCACTTTAAACTAAACATCATCCATCATCTTTGATTTTTGTCTTGTTTCCAGTCCAAATATCAAACATTTCTTAAATCAAGATGCATTTACTAAAGTAGTAAAATGACATAAAACATTAAGTCTTGTTTTCTGAGGAAATAAATAAAAATTAAGAGTTTTTGCCTAAAACAAGCAAAATTATCTGCCAATGCTGTAAGAATAATAATATTGTTTCTGTTTGAATTAACATTATTTTTCTCCATTGGCAGATAATTTTGCTTTTTTTAAGCATCAACTCACTTAATTTTGATGAATTTCCCCAGAAAAAAGGACATAATATCTCATGTAATTTCACTCATCTAGTAAATGCATTTTTAGATATTTGGACTGGAAACAAGACAAAAATACTAAGTAAAAAAAAAGTATTTTTTTGCAGTGTGTGAGATTAGAATGAGTGTGTCCCAAAGTGCCAGAAGTCCCCGGATGGATTTTCGAAGTGTGGATCCGTGCTCACTATAACAGCTAATATTACCCACAATCCACTGCACTTTGGAGGAGGATCCCGTTCAGAACTACAAACACAAGTTAAAAAAGTGAAACTACAAAACATGGCGGATGAACGGGTTAGATAAAGGGGTTTCAGTAACTAATAATCAACATTTAAGCTGATAAAAAAAATGTATGTAATGTTATCCGTGTTATATTTCATCTGCAACAACAACGTGAACTTTTATAAAAGATCCGTTTGGCCGTAGGAAATAAAATGTGGATGATTGACAGGCCAGTTTATGTGACAGGAATCATGTAAGTAAGTGACAGAGAGTTAGTCAAAAACGCTATTTTATGAAGTGATCTGAAAGAGTATATAGTTTTAGGGCGTAGTATAAGTAGGCGAACTGAGACGGTTTTATTTGTCAGTGTTTTGCCTGTGTTCCAGTTCATCATTAGTTGCCATGGTTTCTGATTAGTTCACCTGTTCCCGGTTGTGTTTGTGTATTTAATTCATTTTCCTCTCGTTAAATTAATGTAAAGTTGTGTTCTCGTCTTAAAAAGTAACTTTAGATTTTTTTTTTTATCCTGCGTCGTCATAGCCTGGCTGCCAGCCCGAACCCTGCCCACAATATTTTTTGGTCGGGAAGTTCGGTCTGGACTCGATCCGTTGAGGAGCTATTATGCCCGATCAAAAATTGTTCGGACAATCAAATTGTCAGGGCGGGCTTTATACGATGATGGACAGATGAGCAACCATAGACATCATACCTATGTGAGCAACGGTAACGTAACAATCCACGTCATCAGAGCGCTTGGGTTGAATTCATGGCTGCCACGGGAGAATTGAGTTGTGTATATTCCGCTATCGCGTGTGTTATAGAAGATATAGACAGCGCATTCATTTTAGAAGAGGAACAGAGAACCGTGATCAAGGCATTTGTCGATGGAAAAGATGTTTTTGCTGTCCTTCCTACGGGATTCGGAAAAAGTTTAATCTATCAACTTTAATATATCTCTCAACGTCACTTACTCCGTTGCTCTGATTGGTTGTAAGTCTATCCAATTGAGTGCAGAGGCGTTTTATTTCCTGGTTCGGTTGATACACGCCCCATAATCACAGCCCAATGGAGCAGTTTCAGACTCACATTCTTTCTAGAATATGAGTATGACGAAGTCAGGCTAGCGTCGTCATGTATTTTCTGCGGGATTCGACATCAGAAACCCGTGACAAGTTCATATTGGATCCGTTTTTATAGACTTTTTCTTTCAGAGCAAAGATGCCACATTTTACATATAAAACAAAACCAACACACTCTTACCCATGAAAGGTTATCCCATTTCTTCTGGAGTTTAGTTCTCGCACCAGAGAATGCGCAGTGTTGTGGCATCTTGGAAAAACCAGTTGATTTTTACAGTGAGTGACGACAGCTTCTGGAATGTTGACTGTTCCAAGATGGCGGACGAGTCGTTGAATGTGGCATGATATCTATTAGCCAATAGTGAACTACCATATTCAACTGAGCGCTGTTCTTTCAACTGAGCGAATGTTCTTTCAAAGTTACGAACAAACGTTCCAGTAACGTTAATAGAACGTTCCTTCAAAGTTATCTGGTCTTTCAAAATGTTCTCAAAACTTTAGCACAAAAATATTATTTTATACATTTGTCGAACATTTTTTCTGAAACATTTTAGTTTGACGTTCATCTAACGTTTATTAAATGTTGATACTTGTTTCAGAACGTTCAGAGAACATTCATAACGTTCCTGTAATGTTTGAAGAATGAGACAATGGAACATTTAAAAACATTTTATTTTGCAATCCAACACTTACAAGTGACTGATACGACAACAACAACAACAACAACAAAAACATTAAAAATAAAAAAAATATATAATAACATATTTTTGTTAGCTGGAAAGACATCAGTTTATAAATATATTTAGTATTAGTTCATATTTAATATAACTGCATTTTGCAGGAAATCTCACAATCATCATCATTTTTGACAACCAAATAAATAATTCCCTGTCTTAGCTGATAATAATAATAATAATAAAAGCACAAAATAGTTTTTATTTAATCAATTTTCTTAACGTGTGAAAGTCAATTCCAAACAGCCTCGTTTAAAACGGTTCATACATGTCAGAAAAATGAGTAACTCGCAAAAATATTCCAATAAACTGGCAAATATTTTACACATCTCTCACATGAATTCCAAAGAATGCCGTTAATGCGTTTCTGAAGCATTTATTGAGTTATTATGGGGATCCGTGAGGGAAAGATTAATGTGTGTGTGTGTGTGTGTGTGTGTGTGTGTGTGTGTGTGTGTGTGTGTGTGTGTGTGTGTGTGTGTGTGTGTGTGTGTGTGTGTGTGTGTGTGTGTGTGTGTGTGTGTGTGTGTGTGTGTGTGTGTGTGTGTGTGTGTGTGTGTGTGTGTGTGTGTGTGTGTGTGTGTGTGTGTGTGTGTGTGTGTGTGTGTGTGTGTGTGTGTGTGTGTGTGTGTGTGTGTGTTGTGTGTGTGTGTGTGTGTGTGTTACGGGGAATGAGACTCACTCAGGGGTGTTTGTCAGATTTATTCATCGAGACACAGAGTAACACGTGATTTATCACAGCGAGGCTCGGGAACTGTCCATCATCTTCAGACCCAGAAGAGATGGAGAGAGAGAGAGGGCAAGCTTGCATCAAGTCATGTTGTGTAAACGTTCTCAATCATCTCAGGTGTAAAAAAATAAACCGTAATTTTAACATTAAAAAAACGGCAGCTGTGGTTGCCAGAACTTTACCGTCAAAAATACGGTAGCAACGCTATTGGCTTTACAGACTTACCTTCAAATTTACAGTAATAAACCGTACTTCATTATCTGATATAATGTTAATTTACCAACCTATTGAAGTACTAATATCAGTTTTGTACCTTCATTTAACAACAGTAAATTTAACATAAAACCCTAATGTACATAACTGTTTAGAAAAAAAACTAAGAAGAAACAGTTATTTCAACAAAAATACATCTGTGAAGTATCATGCAGGGAATTGTGGGAATGTCCATTTATGGTTTTTCTTTTTCACTTTCAAAAACTGTAAATTTAACGGTATTTTACTGTAAAATTACATTAAATGTACCATTTACCGTATATAGTACGGAAACTTTCTGTTAACCAGTAAACAGTTTTTTACTGTAGCCTTTTTACCGTTAAAATCACGATAATTTTTTACAGTTATTGAACTGAACTGAATCAACATTGAACTAAAGTGAGATGAATAATTACTGTAACGCTGCTTTTCAAAGCTGCCATTATATCATATTGTATTATATTATTATATTATATTATATTATATTATATTATATTATATTATATTATATTATATTATATTATATTATATTATATTATATTATAAATCCACTTCCATGATCTTGACATATACTGTGATCAGAAAGACTAAACATTGACAGTATAAATCCTCTCGCGACGCGTCTGAGCTGTTGACGTGCTTTAAACCGCATGTTTATGATCTTCATTGGAGCAGCCGATCTCTCATAAACCCAGAACATCTCGAACAAACAGTCTGAGAAACACACACAGCTGCCTCCAATGAGCTCTCGCACTTCATTCATTTGATCCGAGTTAAAACTGCAGACTCATAAAAGCACGACCACAGAGACGCATCGAGAACTGAACGGATTTTACTGTAACCTCTCTGAAAGCTTGCACGCGAATGCAAAGATGTCGACTCATTATCACAACCAGAAATTCATTTTCTGCCATCATTTGCTCACAATTTTCAGTACTAAATGATACAAAAATACTATATAAAGCAGTCGTGCAAGTATGAATCTGTCATGCAGTTTTGAAACAGCATGGTGGCAGAATCTTTAGTTTTGCATTAACCATTCACTAAAAATGACCCAACTTTGGGTCAAATGTGGGAAAACCCAAACGTTGGGTAAAAAATGTAACCCAACTGTTATAGGTTTGTCCATATTGACCCAAAGTTGGGTTGAAACAACCCAACATATTTTCAATCGATTTAATCCCATTCAATAACTGAGTCGAGCTGAATAAAGACTTCTCTTCTGTAAATATTAATCTCAATAAATGTCATTTCATACAATAATTTATGAACTGAATCAACACTGAACTGAATTGAGCATCCGACTCTATTGTCCCTTTTTTCATATTTGATTAAGTTTGGGTCAAATTAGTTTTGCATGAACTATTCACTCTAAAAAATACTGGGTTGTTTTAACCCAACTTTGGGTCAAATGTGGACAAACCCAAACGTTGGGTTATAAATGTCATTTAAAAAATGTAACCCAACGGTTATAAGTTTGTCCATATTTGACCAAGAGTTGGGTTGAAATAACCCAGTTTTTTTTCAATCGATTTAATCCCATTCAATAACTGAGTCGAGCCGAATAAAGACTTCTCTTCTTTAAATATTAATCTCAATACATGTCATTTCATACAAAAATTTATTAACTTTACAGTTTCTGAACTGAATTGAGCATCAGACTTTATTGTCCCTTTTTTCATATTTGATTAAGTTTGCATCATTAACTTCTATCCACCTATTTTTATGCACATTTTATGATCTCGCATATGGAAATGGCAAGATGCGCATAAATTCAATGCTTATGCGTTCCATTAAAGCAGATTATTTTATTAGACATGCGCATAAACTACGATGAAAACACATTTACTGAATAAATCCCTCAATAACCTCATGTGATTGCCTCAGCGTCAGCTGTGATTGGATAACTGGAGTAAGCAGGGGACCAATGGCGTCGCAGCGTCTCTAATGTTGGTTTGGTGTTTCTGAAAGTCAAAGGCTCTGTCCCAAATGTTGCACTTCATGTGGACTTTCGGTCTCTGGACTTAAAGTGCGCATGCTAGCTGAGTGTACGAGTCCGTAGACCGTCCCATTCCTCATGTTAAAGGTACAATATGCAGGATTTTTCTCCACCAGGGGTCGCTAACCTCTTACAATAACAAAAGCGTATATTGATGACGTATATTCCGCATTAAGCGTAATTATGGATCTTGTCATCAAGCTGATGGATCTTTTATGGATGAGTGAATACACTGATGTTTTTAACATGACTGTGGTGAAGCAGGAGCGATTGCTAGTTGTACACCAGCGCCACACGCAACGCCAGTCCCGCGGATATAAAGGAATAAGGACATTTCATTCTACCCAACTACACACAAGTGCTGAATTAATACTCACACAGGTCAGTTTATTAGAGGAATGAAGCTTGAGGTAACCCAGCGCTGTTTCACTCGCTCTAACAGTTACACTATCACACTAAACGCATTTGAGTGTGTTGAATGTTGTTAGTTGGGTTGTTTGTTGGCTATATGAGACTAAGTAAGCTAGATCAACATTAGAATAACATACAGATCATATTCTAACATTTCATCATGTTGAACTAAATAACATTGATTAGTTTTATGTGCATTTGCTCTCCTGTCTAATAAAGTACATCAACACTCGCGTCTCTGTCGAGTGGAAGTTAGTCGTGGACGTGGAGCTCTCGCATCTCGAAACATGTTGATCTTCGTTTTAGTCTCTTTCTGTCTCAAAGTCTGCTTGCCATGGTCCATAATGTTTGAACAAAACAACAACAGCGTGAGCGTCCTGCTAGGCATAACCCAGTTGTCCACGTCTGTCGCCATGGTTACTATCAGTACGAGCGGAAACAATGGTGGTAACCGAGGCTAACGTGGATATGACGCATTGACTGGCGACTCCTCACCGCTGCTCACACGCCCCGTTTCCTTGGTTAAAATCGCAATTTTCTCACGATTTACAAATAGTTGGAAACATTTGGGATATTGTAAGTAATCAACTAAACAAAATATATAACATTGGCTTAGTGGTTTTTGGATATTTTACAGCAAAAATCCTACATATTGTACCTTTAACGCTCTGAAGTGTGTGTGCTCAGTAGCGCCCCCTTGTGCCCTTGAAACGTATGGATGCAGGATCACACACTTTAACTACAGAAATCCTTGCGAAAGGCCAATCAGACAACGGATGGGGGATTTGGCTCACGGACAATTGTTAAAATGGCTGAGAATAATATTTAAGTGTAAGTATCATTACGGTTTTTATGACCTAGGTGTACATTTGACCAGTTATTACCTACAGTTTATACAAACATTATGGTCATCGACCAGTGGTTGATGTCTCAAACATAGGCTAATAATAGCGCGCTGAATAATAATATGATCGCATTATGATTCATTAAATCAATAGAACCGAATGTCAGGGCTTTAATGAGTCATATGTAAACGTAGTATGAATATTTAAACCTGTAAATTCATCTGAAACTCACGCACATTTTCAATATGTGTTAGAATTGTAATATCTCGTCTATCCAGGGAACGTTCTGTCAAAGTCTTCCAGAAACATTGATAGAACGTTCATTTAAAGTTGATAAAAATCGTTATTTATACATCGTTTATAGAACAGTTTCTGATACATTTAAAATTTTACTGTTCGGAAAAACATTCAAAAGTAGTGTTCCATTGATGTTTGCAAATGATAATCGCATAATCAAGAAAACAAAATATTTTAAAAATAATGAAGTTGGGTAGGTGATATTCTCTTTTACTTTTGTGTCGTTTTGTTTATGATTTTTGAGAAGTGTCGGAGTTATGATGTCACTTTGTAGGATAACTCGGAAGTTAGCGGCGCATGGGTTTCCTCGATCGAAAAGCTATGCATTTTCCCCATATAGACTTTTGGAAAATCGCAAAAAATAAGATCTGTGTTCAACAAAGAGTTGTGACCCTTACACGTTTTGTCCATCAAGATAATCTTTAATAAATCTTTAATCCAAAATGTATACATTTTGAAGCTAAATAAAGCCGTCAGATATAAAATGCTAACACAATAAAGTTTAAAAAACCACAAGCAGGTTATAACTGGTGTGTTTTATGTCATAGATCAAAACGTGAAAATATTTAGAGGCTTTGTTAACCACAGATCTTATTTCAGGCGATTTAGCAAAAACCCATAGACTTTAGGGCGAGGGAACCGGACTTGCTAAAATGCTAACTCACTTCCGCGTTTTGGCCTACAAAGTGACATCATAACTTCGGCACTCTATAAGGGCATCACACAACCTGTCCATCTGTCTAATTTGACTACAATACTGGCGTTTAATTGGACGCACAGCCTGTGACGCACTTTTTAAGGGATAAAAAGGTACAAAGGTGTAACTTTTGAAAGGGTATCACCCCAGTGACAGCCTTTGTACCTTTTTTTCTGAGAGTGTTGCTATACTACATGATTTTCTGGATCTTGGTGTAGGTTTTCTCAGCAGTTTTTTTTTTTTTTTATCAAGCCGCAGCTTTAAGACACACTGAAGTTAATCTCTCTGAATCTATAAACTCTGGGTCTGTGTGTGTTAAACACCTGGAGCTGAAGCTGTTGATTTATAGCACTATTTCTCTTATGGCTGGATTTGTATGTATTTATGCACTTCAGATTATTTAATTGAACAGTACGATCCAGAATGAAGATAAAAGTCATATCAGCTGATATTGGCATGTTTCAGTGCTTTCAAAACCTCAACTTGGAGGAAAAACTGAACGATTACGACACATAGATCAATGCTGCCCTCTATTGACAGTTTAAAACACTCATTTCTCCTCATTTCTTTGGACATATTAAATAATATCCTGAATAAAAGTTTAATAAAAAGTAATTATTTTCCCACTAATATAATCTTAGAGGACAGAACAGTTTCCTTAAACTCAAAAAATCAATAATTTTTCCATTTTGGGGTCAAAGGTTGTTGACCTTCTTATTAGAGCCAAGCGTTCCCCCCATTGGACGGATGGCGTGTGATTGACAGCTTAAGGCCCCGCCCTCTCGGGCCCCTGTAAAGCTCTGGCACTTTCTGCAGATCCAGTCTAAATTAATACAAGTTGTTTATCACTCTCTGCGCGCAGAAATTACATGTTTTATTGCTTGTCTTTTATGAGTCTCTCTTGTATCTATAATTGAGAGTGTTGTTAATCGGTAAAACAGCACGTGGAAGCTAACCAGGGCCATATGGAGCGGCTCACGTTTGCATGGACAAAATAAAAGAAAGTAAGCTATATTTTTCCTTATAGGCTATTCTCAGGGATTAGAACAGAACATTTGAGATAGACGGTTTGTCAGAGGATTTGATCTGAGATTTACAAACAGTTTATTTTCATGACATCAGTTATGATTCACATAAAGAATATCACAAAGTCAGTGAATACGACTCCGTGTTTAAAAAAACTACAACTCCCATAATGCACCTGTGACATATGCACCCGGAAGTGCGATACACCGAGTCCACGCGCTGTTGTGTTTGAAAATACTGCGCTTGCTGCAGACAGGGTAAGAAACACTCTCAGTATCGTAAATAGTGTAAAGTTTATAATGTATTTTTATATCAAAAAGAAGAATGAGTTTATAATATTAACCATAATGATTTCGAGTGTGTGTAGAGACCCATCTTTATCAAAAGACGATAATGCCATAGTGTGTGTGTGTGTGTGTGTGTGTGTGTGTGTGTGTGTGTGTGTGTGTGTGTGTGTGTGTGTTGTGTGTGTGAGAGAGAGAGAGAGAGAGAGAGAGAGACAGAGAATGTGTGTGTGTGTGTGTGTGTGTGTGTGTGTGTGTGTGTGTGTGTGTGTGTGTGAGAGAGAGAGAGAGAGACAGAGAGTGTGTGTGTGTGTGTGTGTGAGAGAGAGAGAGAGAGAGAGAGAGAGAGAGAGAGAGAGAGAGAGAGAGAGAGAGAGAGAGAGAGAGAGATGTGTGTGTGTTGTGTGTGTGTGTGTGTGTGTGTGTGTGTGTGTGTGTGTGTGTGTGTGTGTAGAGAGAGAGAGAGAGAGAGAGAGAGAGAGAGAGAGAGAGAGAGAGAGAGAGAGAGAGAGACAGAGAATGTGTGTGTGTGTGTGTGTGTGTGTGTGTGTGTGTGTGTGTGTGTGTGTGTGTGTGAGGAGAGGAGAGAGAGAGAGAGAGAGAGAGAGAGAGAGACAGAGAATGTGTGTGTGTGTGTGTGTGTGTGTGAGAGAGAGAGAGAGAGAGAGAGAGAGAATGTGTGTGTGTGTGTGTGTGTGTGTGTGTGTGTGTGTGTGTGTGTGTGTGTGTGTGTGTGTGTGTGTGTGTGTGTGTGTGTGTGTGTGTGTGTGTGTGTGTGTGTGTGTGTGTGAGAGAGAGTGTTTACTCACTATAGTTAGATAGATAGATGGATAGATATTAAGTACCACAGTTTTACCGTAGTATGTGAGTGTAACATGTGTAAACGTGTGTAAACGCACAGGAATCAGTCCAGATGTTCGGCATCATGTTTATGTGAGTCGAGACGGAGTTGAACTGAAGCTCACGTGTTGTTCAGACGGAAGCTGTAGGATTTATAGACTTCATTAAGACATTGTAAACTTCTCTTCTCTTAATCTTCCTGCTTTCAGACGCTGTGGGCTTTTAACGTTCACACCATCGAGCGCTGCGACCTGCCAGAGCTCAGAAAATACAACCATAAAACCCACAATCAAGCCGTTTGCGTGTGAAACTACACTTAAAACCAGATTGAGGACGCTTTGGTTTGGCAGCGTGAAGCGTATAAAAACTGTTTAGAAACGTGTGGCCACCCAATCAGCAGAGCTCGACCCAATCAGCAGAACCGACCCGTTTGTGGACGGGAACCACATTAAAGTCAGCCTGAAATTGACAATTGATATTTTTTTATGGAGTAGTGCAGTTTGTCTTTATTGTATTAAATTCATGTTCCTGGTAATCTTGAATGAGAATAAGTTCCTCTTGCAGATTCTCTTCTCTGATGATGTGGGCGGGGCTATAACCTGTCACTCACATGAAATCAGCCAAAAACAGCGCTAGATCTCTTATTTAAAGGCACACTATGCAAGATTTGTACTGTAATATAACAGCTTCACAGGGGTATCAGGCCGTGAGTGCAGAGACGCTCTGCGTGAGTGGTGTTTACCACAGTAACGTTAAATACAAGTACTCCACAGCGACTCTAGGGGGCGCTGTTTGACAAAAACGGTATTCCTGCATAGTGTGCCTTTAAATTATTAGATTTGATCAATAAACAATAAATAAATAGTAATTTAAGCACATTCCTCACATTCTTTCAACTTAATTTTCTAAATAGCTCACAACTTCATTAGGGGTGGGCGATATATCGTTTAGACGATAGTATCCAAATTGTTGTCTGGACGATATGCAAAATTGGGATATCGAATATTTCATAATTTGTACAATCCAACCCCCCAAACATGAAAAGAGCTGAAGGAAGTTAAAGAGAAAACAAAAAACTAAGGCGGCCGCCTAAGCAACTCACGCCTGCCGCCTTAACTATACGTTGGCAAAAAAAATTATATGAGCGATAACCGCCGTGTTACTGTTTTGAGGACAACCAGCACGTCATTCGGGCATTAGCACTCCGGGTGTTAAAGGAAATCCTTAACAGGCAGCCGTTCGCAAGCGCAAGCGGCTCGTGACAGAACATAGACTGACTGAACGACACTTCAACTGAAGTTGAAAATCTCAAATGAAGATTGCTGAACTCCAGCTTACTTGTCTGTGTTTTCAGATCATCCGCGCTTCTTCAGCAGTGTAGAGAGCGCGCATGCGGTTGCTGATCTCCGGCAGTGTTTTTAATGTTGATGCAATGTTTACCGAATATCCACACACGATTTCAAATGTGACATTGATTTTATACAACAGTTAAAAAAACAAAACAAAAGGGTAACATTAAGTGATTTACTAAATTTAAAACAGTATTCTCAGGCTTATTGCTCTATTTTGCAACGGAATCTGTGGCTTTGAACGAACCGTGAGATTCAATGAATGACTCGATAACTCACACACATAAAGACAATGAGTTACCGCCACCTACTGGCGATTTTATTATAATATTTTTTATTAATATTAAACGATTTTTAACATTGCCTATTTAGTGAACATTGTTTTTATTTAAGGAATTATTTATTTTTTAAAGGTATTACAAAGGTAAAAAATGAAATGGAAAAATGTATTAAAGGGGGCAAAATATTGTCTCTTAATGGAAAAGCTGTGCCTGCAGTCTAAGTGGAAGAGGGGTACGGCACTCTAAAACATTGGAGAACCACTGAACTAAGGAAAAGGGATATGTAGAATTGCACAAGTGCTACTGCTAAAGAGTGCAATGTCAATAATTTCTCATAATCTTAATTGAATTGGTCTAGAGAGAATAATTATTATTACATTTTCTCTACTAGATATAAGACTCAAGTTTCAGTATTTGTCTTAATTTGTGTCAGGAGTTATGCAATACCCCCCGCCCCCCGCAAAAATATCGTCTGAATATCGATATCGAGATATTGAAAAAAAATATCGAGATATTCATTTTTGTCAATATCGCCCTCCCCTAAACTTCATACATTTTAATTCAGCTGTAATCTAATATCTTACATTGGGAGTCTTTGAGCTTTTGTGTAAATATAATAATATCAGATGATATTTGATGACTCTAGATGGGCTTATATCTCTATATGGAGTAAATGATGTTTCTCTGGGTCCTAAAGTCAGTTTCTCTTCATTTTTTGGTAAAGTTTTAGCATTTTTAGGTTTTTCTATGTGCATTAATCACATTCCATTAATTCCTAAGACTCATCCACAAAACTCCTTGAATTCATAAATTATAATTTTTTTGAGTGTATTTGTGGTTCAAGTATGACAAAAGTCCTAGAGTCTTGGACCGCTCTGATGAACACTAAATATTTTACATTTTTTTGGGTCAAAATGACCTGAGGAAAGGATGTGTTACTAACTCCGAGAAAAAGCGAGGCGCTGGAGAGCACAATTCGTTTGAATGCAAAAAAACTATTTCGCCGCTAGTTGGGAGAAATGCCTACAGAATGTCCCTTTAATAACTCCTCTTGATTCCCGGACAGACGCTGATGTTCCCCACGCCCCTGTTCTCTCCCGGCTCCGCGTTCTCAGACGTGTACGAGCCGGCGGAGGATTCCTTCCTCCTGATGGACGCGCTGGAGAACGATGCTGACCGGCTGAAGGGAAGCAGGTGATTCACTCATGCAAAACTTCCAATTCACGCTTATTTATATAGCGCTTTTCACAATACACATAATTTTCAAAGCAGCTTTACAGAAAATGCATGAGTCCACATTACAATTTAGAGTGATTGTTATCAGAAGAAACTGTAAGTTATGTATGTCAGAAATGCACATATACGAAATTACAGTTAGCTAAAAATTCACTCTTTGAGATGCCTCTGAGGTGTACTGATCCACTGACGTGTGTGTTTTCAGAGCGTGTGTGTGTGTGGAGGTGGGCAGCGGATCCGGCGTCGTTTCGGCCTTCCTGGCGTCTGTGATTGGGTCTGATGCGCTCTATCTGTGAGTGAAGGAGAACACACGTCACGAGTTACAGAAATAAGTCACTTTCCGTGAGTGTGAGTGAGTGATTCAGTGAGTGATTCAGTGAGTGAGTGATTCAGTGAGTGAGTGAGTGATTCAGTGAGTGAGTGAGTGATTCAGTGAGTGAGTGAGTGATTCAGTGAGTGAGTGAGTGATTCAGTGAGTGAGTGAGTGATTCTGTGAGTGAGTGAGTGATTCTGTGAGTGAGTGATTCAGTGAGTGAGTGATTCAGTGAGTGAGTGATTCAGTGAGTGAGTGATTCAGTGAGTGAGTGATTCAGTGAGTGAGTGATTCAGTGAGTGAGTGATTCAGTGAGTGAGTGATTCAGTGAGAGAGAGGGTGAGTGAGAGAGGGTGAGTGAGTGATTCAGTGAGTGATTGAGTGAGTGAGTGATTCAGTGAGTGAGTGATTCAGCGAGTGAGTGAGTGATTCAGTGAGTAAGTGAGAGTGAGTGAGTGAGTGATTCAGTGAGTGAGTGAGTGATTCAGTGAGTGAGTGAGTGATTCAGTGAGTGAGTGAGTGATTCAGTGAGAGTGATTCAGTGAGTGGGAGAGTGAGTGATTCAGTGAGTGAGTGATTCAGTGAGTGAGTGATTCAGTGAGTGAGTGATTCAGTGAGTGAGTGATTCAGTGAGTGAGTGATTCAGTGAGTGAGTGATTCAGTGAGTGAGTGATTCAGTGAGTGAGTGATTCAGTGAGTGAGTGATTCAGTGAGTGTGATTCAGTGAGAGTGATTCAGTGAGTGAGTGAGAGTGAGTGAGAGAGTGAGTGATTCATTGAGTGATTCAGTGAGTGAGTGAGTGATTCAGTGAGAGTGATTCAGTGAGTGAGTGAGTGAGTGAGTGAGTGAGTGAGTGAGTGAGATTTAGTGAGTGAGATTGTGAGTGATTTAGTGAGTGAGAGAGTGAGTGAGTGTGTGAGTAAGCGAGTGAGTGAGATTTAGTGAGTGAGTGAGATTTAGTGAGTGAGATTTAGTGAGTGAGTGAGTGAGTGAGTGAGTGAGTAAGTGGAGTGAGTGAGATTTAGTGAGTGAGATTTAGTGAGTGAGATTTAGTGAGTGAGATTTAGTGAGTGAGTGAGTAAGTGAATGAGTGAGATTTAGTGAGTGAGTGAGAGTGAGTGAGGGAGATTTAGTGAGTGAGTGAGAGTGATGAGTTAGTGAGTGAGTGAGAGTGAGTGGAGTTTAGTGAGTGAGTGAGTAAGTGAGTGGTGAGAGTGAGTGAGGGAGATTTAGTGAGTGAGTGAGTAAGTGAATGAGTGAGATTTAGTGAGTGAGTGAGAGTGAGTGAGGGAGATTTAGTGAGTGAGTGAGAGTGAGTGAGGAGATTTAGTGAGTGAGAGTAATGAGTAGTGAGTGAGGAGATTTAGTGAGTGAATGGGGAGGGTGAGTGAGTGATGAGGGAGATTTAGTGATGAGTGAGTGGATTTAGTGAGTGAGTGAGATGTGAGTGAGGGAGATTTAGTGAGTGAGTGATGAGGAGATTAGTGAGTGAGTGAGTAAGTGAGTGAGTGAGAGTGAGTGAGGGAGATTTAGTGAGTGAGTGAGTAGAGGTGAATTTAGTGAGTGAGATTTAGTGAGTGAGTGGGGAGAGTGAGTGAGGGAGATTTAGTGAGTGAGTGAGTAGTGAGTGAGTGGAGATTTAGTGAGTGAGTGAGAAGTGAGTGAGGAGATTAGTGAGTGAGGTGAGAGTGAGTGAGTGAGATTTAGTGATGAGTGAGTAAGTGAGTGAGTGAGAGTGAGTGAGGGAATTTAGTGAGTGAGTGAGAGTGAGTGAGGAGATTTAGTGAGTGAGTGGAGAGTGAGTGAGGAAGAGAGTGAGTGAGTAGAGATTTAGTGAGTGAGTGAGTAAGTGAGTGAGTGAGATTTAGTGAGTGAGTGAGTAGTGAGTGAGTGAGATTTAGTGAGTGAGTGAGAGGTGAGTGAGGGAGATTTAGTGATGGAGTGAGTGAGTAGAGTCATGAGTGAAAGTGATGAGTAGAGTGAGTAGGGATTTAGTGAGTGAGATTTAGTGAGTGAGTGAGTGAGTGAGTTAGTGAGATTTAGTGAGTTGGGAGTGAGTGAGTCTGCGAGTACAGAAAAATCATGTCATATATCATCTGTACTGTATAAGCGCAGTAGGAATAAGCTGTGTTGTGTGTTGTTGTGTGTGTTGTTGTGCAGTTGCACTGATGTGAACCGGCGGCTGCTCTCTACACATCCAGACGTTCACCTCAACAAGCTCCGCCTGCAGCCGTCGTCACCGACCTGTGAGATACAGGAGTTTCACTCGTGTGCAATATTGGAATATGGCATAATAATGGCACAATAAAAAATCTCTTAAATATAGACTTGATGCTGATTTAAATGTGAAAATCCATGTATTTAGTTATGAATTCAATGCAGCAAGGAAAAACGCAATATTAATTATTAATAAAGTTAAAAAACAGCAAATATAGAAATGAAACCTAAATTCAAAAAACGCACAAAAACTATAATTATATAATCAATGATACTAAATTTAAAATTCTACACCTAATAATACTTTTACACCTGATATGAAAATCCCTAAGGATTAATCTAAACACAAGTGCTGAACGCTTAATATGCCCACTCGAATGAACAGTTAAGCCCCGCCTCCTCAGCCGTCAATCATCCACAGCAGAAAAGTGAAGCCCCGCCTCCTCAGCCATCACTCATCCACAACAGAACAGTGAAGCCCCTCCTTCTCAGCTGTCGATCATCCAAAGCAGAACAGTGAAGCCCCGCCTCCTCAGCTTTCAATCATCCACAGCAGAAAAGTGAAGCCCCGCCTCCTCAGCCGTCACTCATCCACAACAGAACAGTGAAGCCCCTCATCCTCAGCTGTCGATCATCCACAGCAGAACAGTAAAGCCCCGCCTCCTCAGCTGTCAATCATCCACAGCAGAAAAGTGAAGCCCCGCCTCCTCAGCCGTCACTCATCCACAACAGAACAGTGAAGCCCCTCCTCCTCAGCGTCACTCATCCACAACAGAACAGTGAAGCCCCGCCTCCTCAGCCGTCAATCATCCACAGCAGAAAAGTGAAGCCCCGCCTCCTCAGCCATCACTCATCCACAACAGAACAGTGAAGCCCCTCCTTCTCAGCTGTCGATCATCCAAAGCAGAACAGTGAAGCCCCGCCTCCTCAGCCGTCAATCATCCACAGCAGAAAAGTGAAGCCCCGCCTCCTCAGCTGTCACTCATCCACAACAGAACAGTGAAGCCCCTCCTCCTCAGCTGTCGATCAGCTTTTTTTTTTTTTTTTTTTTTTTTTTTTTTTTTTTTTTCTCACCAAAAAAAAAGTTCTCACCAAAAGGGTGAAACTCTGGTCTGAAGATGCTGTGCTAGAATTGCAAGGTTGTCTGGACTGTACATTATGGGAGGAGTTTATAACATCATCAATGGACCTGGATGAGCTCACAGATGTTGTCTGTTCTTGGATCTCATACTGTGAAGATACTGTAATTCCGGATAGGGAGGTAAAGATTTACCCCAACAGTAAACCCTGGGTAAACAAACATCTAAAAATCCTGTTAAATAAGAAGAAACATGCTTTTAAACAAGGCAGTGTTGCGGAATTAAACTCTATACAGAAGGAGATCAAACGGGAAATAAAAAGGTGTAAATTGGGTTACAAAGATGAAGTAGAAAGACAACTAAGAAATAATAATTTGGGCTCAGCCTGGGACAGTGTCAAAAATATTGTTGGACTTAATGACAAATCAAGGAAAAAGACATTCTTAGAAGGTTTTGCGACAGATTCTGCTCTGGCACAGGAGTTTAATACGTTTTATTCTAGGTTCGATGTCCATGACTACAGTAAAGAAACGGGTGCATTAAGGGACAGTTTAATTAATTCTGGTCCTTTTAATGCTCCATTTTTTTCTGAACGCAATGTTGTGAATACTTTTAAACATAGTAAGTCACGCACAAGCCCTGGCCCCGACAATATTAGCAGCCGCATGCTCACCCTTTGTGCGGATCAGTTAGGCTTAATTAGGGCCCAAGCCCAAAGGGCGAAGGCCCTATTGTTTTCCTAAGGATTATTTATTATTATTATTATTATTATTATTATTATTATTATTATTATTATTATTTTACTACCTTTTGGACACTTTTGGAGGCCTTAACATGCTCAAAAACTCCTGACACTTTGCACACATGTCAGAACCCGCGGCCATCAGGGCCGGGCTGAAGATGGTACCCGGGCGTGGCAGGGGGGCTCGACAGCGCCCCCTGGAACGCAGTGTTAATTTTGACAGCAAATTTTGATTTAGTTTTAGTCTTAGTCTTTTGACTAAAATGCCATTTAGTTTTAGTCATATTTTAGTCATCTGAATTGTTTTAGTTTTAGTCTAGTTTTAGTCGACGAAATACAATAACATTTTAGTCGACTAAATCTACAGTAGATTTAGTCGACTAAAATATAATGAGTTTAGGTAAATTGTAATGCATTAATTTAGAATTTCTCTAAAATTTCCAAACCCATATACTCCCGAAGAAAACATCTATTAACCTATTAATATGAATGATTTTTAAGTTTGAAGATGCAATACAGATTTAACTACTGAATTATTATTATTATTATTATTATTACTGTGACTTAAAAAATATCTTAAAATTAAATGAAACCACTTTTCCTAAAGTAGAACAGTCTTCTGTCCAACGAATAATATGCATTCTTTATAACTAGGCTACTTGCATACATCATTCTTTATTCTTTCAAGCAGACATATTTATTTGTATGCATTAAATATAATTAATCCTTATTAAAGCTATTAACAAACAGTGAATGCTTTTCTCTTTTTCTTTTGTTGCTTGATCAAAATTAAGGACACAGACCGCATTAGGTTTATTGCCACTGTCCCTTTAAGACGTCGGATCATGTCCAATTACATGCGGATACAATTGCACTGATGATACATTCACAACTGTTTATGACACAACCGACAGAGTTTACATGAATACTCTCCAAAACGGACATTTAGACATACTGTTCTGTGTATTTGTCCATTCAAACACAAAAGAGAGCTCAGTCCAGTACTCGCGGCGATGTATAGGTGTATTGCGCATGGCTGCACGCTTCGGGTTAGGTGTGTCCGCGCAGAAAACCATACCGAATAGAGCTCTTTTTTGCATCGTCACTCTAATTCAGATCTATATGTCTGCTCTACTCTTTCTCCCAGACGTTTCCATTTGTTAACGTTTTATGAGACCGCGGGGTAGATCACGTTACAGTAGCCTACAAATGTGCGCATCTACCACACACACACACGCAGGAGTTCTGACGGATCGCTTCCCAAATCGTCACAATCTAACATTTTCGTCTAGTTTTTATTCGTTGACGAAAATGTCCATAGATTTTCGTCATAGTTTTTGTCATTCAAAACTAGGTTTTATTTAGTTATCGTCTCGTTTTCGTCTGCGAAAAAATGTCGTTGACGAATAATTTTCGTCATTATTTTCGTCAACGAAATTAACACTGCTGGAACGGGGTCCGAAAACATGGTCCATAAATCAAACACGCTTGCATGTAATAATATGAAACTCGGTACACATGTAGATCTCATCGTTTCATATATACTTCACACTCTTACTTTTTACCCCAGCCCAACAGGAAGTGGGCTATTTAGGGTTGTTGGTAAAACACACGCAAAGGAATTTGAAGTACTCCTCCTAGAGAATTCAAACACACGGCACGAAACTCGGTCAGCGTGAAGTCAAGACATTGAGGATGAAAGTTTGCGAGGGGATTTTTGATATCTCGAACGGTTTGGCCGTGGCGAGGAAACAAAATTATGGCGAGAAACGTGAAACAGGAAGTGTGTCATAACTTCAGCATACATTAACTGATCTTGATGAAACTTCAGCAGTGTGTTCGTTGTAAGAGCCCGATCATATGGATGTGACTATTGTGAGTCAAAGTTATAGCGCCACCAACTGGCAGCAGGAAGTGTGTCACTTTCAAAATGCTTTGAAATCACCCTCTTATTTTTACCCGATTTGCTTCAAACTTCATCTGTATAATGTAAATACACGGCAGATGAAGACCTGTGAATGGATTCTTGATATCTTTGAAACTGTTGCTGTGGCAATCCATCAAACTTTAATATTCTTTTTGGATGCTTTTGAGACTCTTAGCATGCCTGAAATTGCTTAAAATTGCATGAAACTCGACAGACAGATCACATTTATTAGCCAGGTGACATGTGCATAGTTTCAGAAACGGGCGTGGTGCAGGGACTCAGTAGCGCCACCTTTTGACAAAAGTGGGCGGGTTAGTTTCATCTAGAGTTACAAAAATCTGTATTTATATAGTTCTCCTCCAGCCAGACAACTTTCTAATTTACAGTCATTAGTAACAACCAAGAGGAAGTCAGATATTTTGGTTTGAATATGGTCATTTCTCTCTGAGCCTACGTCTCTGTGACTGCTCTCTGTGTGTGTGTCTGTGAGTGTGGGGAGGGGGAGGGGGAGTGGGGCTAGATTAACCATTTCACTGCTGTGTGGTTTGGCCTTCATTAAAAAAGAAAATAAATGTCTTAAGCCTTGTATTTTTTAAATACGTTTTTTAATAAAGGCATATAACAGACATGCTGCATTTAAATTTTTTTAATAAAACATTGTTTTTTATGTTTTTCAAGCCATTTGATTTATGAGGACTTTTGAAATGTCCTCATAAACCACCCATAAGTTGTAATACCAGTGTAATACACGTCATTATACAAATTTGTGTCCTCATAAATCACATAAACCAACCCACACAAACCAACCCACACACACACACACACACACACACACACACACACACACACCAAATTGACGGTGGGTGGCAATGGTATATTTAAAAGTGCATAATTGTAATATCTGCAAGGCACCCCTAGTCCAATCTTATTAAATGTATGCTTCATCTTTCATTTTAATTTGTAAATTTGATCAATAAATTCAATTATTTAGAATAATAAGATACTATATGGCTGTTACCCTAGGTAGGGCTGATCAAATTACATCATTTACATTGAAAAATAACAATGCATTAAATGATGTTATGAGATTGTTTTAAATATGACTCAATTAAAAATCGTTGGAAAGAATGATACTTTTAAACATAACACTGAACCGTCACTAGGTGTCGCCAGGCTACCGTCTTAATGAGCGAGTCATTGATTCATTCGTTCAAACGATTCGTTCGAACGACTGAGTCATTCATGAATGAGACAGGTATGGATTGGTCATTGAATCTAGGGTTTGCGATGTCTACCAATTTGGCATCAGACGATGTGTACAGTGAAACATCGCGATGGACGATGATATCGGGAGGAGGGGCGGGGCTAACGTTTTAATTTTTCACTTAAGCAATAAGCCCCGCAAAGCCGTGTTTTACAGTGGATTTAGAACAGCTAAGGGGCGTAGGCACAACGCGGAGATATTTTCCTCTACATCTCATCAGCCATTTTGATTTCGGCACGCTCTGAGTCTGCAGCAGCTGACCACTAGGAGCGAATGTACATGATGTACAATGTACACGTGACAGAGCGGCCAGATCCAGACTGTGCTTTCGCGCTGTGGCTGGCGCTGAGCCAGAGACAGACGCGTTCAGTGCTTGTCATATTATATCACAACTATTCAGTGTTTTAACCACATAATGTTTATTTTAGGTTTCAGACATTTAAATGCATATAACTTATAGCAAAACAATACATTTATAGTTTGTAAAATACACAATGGTGTCTATGGAAGCAGCCATAACAACCCATTCAAATATATTTGCCGACGGATTTTATTCATATCAGACACACAGTGTAAGTAACTATAAAGTTAACTCTATTCTTCTCCCAGTTCACCGGCCATGTATTTCGGGAGAAACTGTTTTTTAAACGACAAAACAAACTCACTTACACACATTTGAGAATCAGAATAGAAGATAGTTAATGACATGGTAACCAGGTTTGTTAATATTTATAAATAAAAGCGCTAACGTTACATGTCTATTTTGGCTGTGGTGAATCACGTGCCAAGCATGACGCGTCACCATGGAAACATGGGGGGGGGGGGGGGATCGCGATGCTGGCTTAAAGCAAAGAGGCACAAGACGCGAAACTCTGATGCTTTTCTGGTAACAGCCACTAGGTGGCGCTTCGGGAGCGCGGCCGCCATTTTGGGATGAATATTCCAACGGGAGTTACTGGACAACAGCACAGATAACAGTTTTTTGAGGTAGTTTTTTCTTGCATTATAGAATATTTCCATTTTATGCAACTTTACACATTTACTACTATTATTAGTTACCAACTCCACTTGGCCTGAAATATATTTTGTACGTTTTAATCCCCTGGATCATGCTACAAACATGATGATCTTATGGAACATTATGCATTGCTGTGTCCGTTATCCTATAATTGCCACAATTTTGTACAGTGGCTGTGTGTTTTTGTTTACATAGTCTTGCTTTAACGGTCATTAATATACGATATAAGAAGTTTACTGTAAAGCTGTTTCTATTGCTGTTGTATAGGCCTAATAGTTGTACAAATAGAGAGTTTGTAGGCCTAATACTGTATACGTGTTGTTGTAGCCATTAAATAAGCGCATTTAGTTTCATATTTGTTCAAATATTATAATGTTTTTTTCCCCATATTGATTATGAAAAGTGAACAGCATGAGTATGATATCGGGAGACATGAAGTGGCTCATACATGATTTTGACTCATTAGCCTACGCTGTGTTTTGTAGAAAGCCTTTCTTTAAAATTAATTTCGTTTTGTATAAATTCTATCTTATTTTTATTTTTTTTAAATTTAATCGGCTGGATTTAATAAATGGCAAATATAGCAGACATAATCATGACATCCGGCGCCGGCGCTTGTCTTGAGCGAATCTCATCATAAATTAACCGAAATATGCCTCAGACATGAGAAATATAGAAAGCTTGCAACTAAATATTTAAACGAAACTATTCCAAACGAAAAGAAATAGGCTACTCTCTGATTATGTTGCACACTCACATATGTTGAAATAACGAGATATTATGTTGAAATAACATTATAAATAATACATCTTTAAATATATTTGATTGAATGCTGAATGTTGTTCTTATTCAATTTAGTAAAATTAAAACTTTAGTTGTGATAATTAAAATGATTGAATATTAAATATCGAAGTTTTGCTCATTTAATAATAGTAGCACAATATAGGCTATAAGTGCGCAGCTCCCCCTGTCAATGATCTAGCACCCCCTCGGCACCTGCGTTAAAAAATCTGGCGCTGCCTCCTCTTTTTACATAATTATTTCAACCTAAAAATGACCTCTGCACTGGGCTAAATATATGGCTTTCACCCCAAAATGGCGGAAGCGTAGCGCTGCTGCTGGGCGCTGGTGTTGCAGTGGAACGTTCTATTGGCTTTCACTTCTTGTAAATATACGTTCTTTGCTTAAAGTCCCCATGAACCGGAAGTTGCAAACGGCTTTTCTCCAGTGCTGTGACGTATTTCCGAGAGAAACGGAATACTTATGAGGCAAAATAGTGACCGTGGCTTTTTTTTTCCAACTAGCACCTGATTGGATCTAGAAAAATGCACCTCCTCGCCATCTCTCCTTTCACACGCTGTGTGCCTGTCTACTGTCAGTTGGAGGGGCGTGATTACGGATGTTAAGCAGACACCCAAACCATCAAGCCTACGTCATCGGGCAAGGTCCTCCAGTGCAGAGGGGAGGGGCATTTTCAGAATTTGATTAAAGATTACGAAGCCAAAAAATTTTTTTGTGTGGATTGACTTGCACGGATGAATTGTTCACCACAAAACAATCAATTAGGCAAACAAAGTAAGTATGGTCAATTTTGATTTCATGGGGACTTTAACATCGTGATGTCTGTCAGCCATCACGATGGACGATGATATCGTCAATCTTTGAGTAAACCAATTTGTCCAAAATGCTGAATCATTCAGTAATGAGAAAACATGTTGCTGTGAGATGCGCAATGGTTCTGCTGTGATCTTTGTTTAACTATTTTCGCTGCTGAAACAGAAAAACCGTCAATATTGCATCTAAAATGTAAGTGACTTGACGTGTGTGTGTGTGTGTGTGTGTGTTACAGTGAAAAGAGTTTAACCCTTTAAGGCAGTGGATCTCAATCCTGGTCCTAGGGAGCCACTGCTCTGCATAGTTTGTATGTCTCCCTCATTTAACACACCTGATTCAGATCATCAGCTGGTTAGGAAAGAGCTTTATTAACTGAAGTGGGTGTGTCAGATAAAGGAGACATATAAAATGTGCAGAGCAGTGGCACCCTAGGACCAAGATTGAGAACCACTGCTTTAAGGCCTTGTCTTTTTTGGATATATCTTCTTTTTTTTTTTTATGTGCATACAACCCATATATTTTAAATGTATTGTTTGCTTTAAATTAAATTAAGATTGTATGTTTGGTAATTGAACCTAAATAAATTTAAAATTAATGTGCTATATTTCAGATCAATATAATTGTTTTCTTTCATTTTAATCAACACTAACTTTATTCTCTATCTGTATTATAAATAACTTATTTCTGCATAAATTAAAAAATCCCCAATAATCCAGACCAACCAGAGCGCACTAATTCTACAACATCATCAGTGCTGAAGCGGAACTACCAGAGCCGTTCGGCAGATAGCGAGCAGATATTTTGTGTCACGTCGTGCACAATAACCCTAAAGGCACCAGGCTGGCGGTGCCACTGGCTTTATATATATATATATATATATATATATATATATATATATATATATATATATATATATATATATATATATATATATATATAAATATAGCTGCGAGCAGCGATGAAGGGCCAAAGCCGACGGTAGCGCCACCCTGGTGCACCAGGGTTGCGGTGCCACCGGCTTGGGCCCGTAATCGCTGCTCGCAGCTATATTTTTTTATTATATTTTTAACTTGTCTTTGCGCCAACATAGAGTCCCAAGTTTGTGGAAACAATCTATAATTATTCCCATCGCGAAAAGTAACTATCCAAAGATTCTGAACGACTACAGACCTGTGGCTCTAACTTCATTGGTTATGAAGTCTTTTGAAAAACTGATAAAAACAGAACTGCTGGGTAGAGTTGAACATCTTCTAGACCCCTTGCAGTTTGCATACAGAGCCAACAGGGGGGTGCAGGACGCTATCATAACTTTGCTTAACCTCATATACAAGCACGTAGAGGGTAACAAAAACCATGTTAGACTATTGTTTGTGGATTTTTCATCTGCCTTCAACACCATCCAGCCCCATTTATTGGTGCAGAAGCTCATAGAAAATCTGGGGTGGGACTGTAACTTGGTGGGCTGGATTTTGGACTTTCTCACAAATAGGACACAGAGAGTGAGAGTAAATGGACATCTTTCTGGAATATCAGTGACTTCAACCGGTTCTCCACAAGGCTGTGTTCTCTCTCCTCTTTTATACATTATGTACACTAATGACTGCCGTAGTGAACTGACCAATAATTATATCATAAAGTTTGCAGATGACACAGTCATAGTAAGTCTAATGGACCCCACTGAAACATCTCACGGCACTGTATTACCTTATTTTTTAAATTGGTGCAAAGAAGCCTTTTTAGACTTAAATGTTTTTAAGACGAAGGAAATGTTCATTGACTTTAGACGTCATCAGCCGACTCCTGGAAATACCTTTATTGATGGTAAAGAGGTTGAAATTGTTGAGTCGTACAAGTATTTGGGAGTTATCATTGACAACAAGTTAACCTTTGAACAAAACACAGAAATGCTGAGTAAGAAAAGTCAGCAACGTCTTTTTTGTTTGAGAAAGCTGGCTAAGTTTCAAGTGGACAGATCCCTGATGACTCTGTTTTATAAATCTTTTATCGAATCTATTTTTACTTTTTCATGTATTTGCTGGTACGCTTCTCTTAGTTTAAAGCGGAAAAACACTTTAGAAATGGTACATAAAGTTAGCAGTAAAATTATCGGGATTCAACAGATAAAACTATCCGAACTATACAGTAGACATGTACGTACAAAGGCTGAATCTATCATGTCTGATAGTTCTCATCCCTTGTTTGTAGAATTTAAGTTGCTGCCTTCTGGTTCTCGCTTTAGTCAGCCACCAGCCAAAACAAATAGATTTAAATTCTCCTTTGTTCCCTCTGCGATCTCTCTGCTTAACTCTTTAAAGAATAGGTAATGTATGCACATTGACAATATTTGTATTTAAATGTTAAATGTTGTGGTTGTTATTTTTATTTTTCATTTGTCTGACCGGGTATTTTTAATTGTTGTTGATGTTGTCGTGTAATGCATTTTAATTTGTTTGGCTACTGCAGCAAAACTAATCGCCCCTCGGGGACAAATAAAGGTCTTGAATCTTGAATCTTGAATCATTCAAAGCAGAACAGTAAAGCCCCGCCTCCTCAGCTGTCAATCATCCACAGCAGAACAGTGAAGCCCCGCCTCCTCAGCTGTCACTCGTCCACAACAGAACAGTGAAGCCCCTCCTCTTCAGCTGTCACTCATCCACAGCAGAACAGTGAAGACCCGCCTCCTCAGCTGTCAATCATCCACAGCAGAACAGTGAAGCCCCTCCTCTTCAGCTGTCAATCATCCACAGCAGAACAGTGAAGCCCCGCCTCCTCAGCTGTCAATCATCCATAGCAGAACAGTGAAGCCCCACCTCCTCAGCTGTCAATTATCCACAGCAGAACAGTGAAGCCCCGCCTTCTCAGCTGTCAATCATCCACAGCAGAACAGTGAAGACCCGCCTCCTCAGCTGTCAATCACCCACAGCAGAACAGTGAAGCCCCGCCTTCTCAGCTGTCACTCATCCACAGCAGAACAGTGAAGCCCTGCCTCCTCAGCTGTCAATCATCCACAGCAGAACAGTGAAGCCCCGCCTTCTCAGCTGTCACTCATCCACAGCAGAACAGTGAAGACCCGCCTCCTCAGCTGTCAATCACCCACAGCAGAACAATGAAGCCCCGCCTCCTCAGCTGTCACTCATCCACAGCAGAACAGTGAAGACCCGCCTCCTCAGCTGTCAATCATCCACAGCAGAACAGTGAAGCCCCGCCTTCTCAGCTGTCACTCATCCACAGCAGAACAGTGAAGACCCGCCTCCTCAGCTGTCAATCACCCACAGCAGAACAATGAAGCCCCGCCTCCTCAGCTGTCACTCATCCACAGCAGAACAGTGAAGCCCCGCCTTCTCAGCTGTCACTCATCCACAGCAGAACAGTGAAGACCCGCCTCCTCAGCTGTCAATCACCCACAGCAGAACAATGAAGCCCCGCCTCCTCAGCTGTCACTCATCCACAGCAGAACAGTGAAGACCCGCCTCCTCAGCTGTCAATCATCCACAGCAGAACAGTGAAGCCCCGCCTTCTCAGCTGTCACTCATCCACAGCAGAACAGTGAAGACCCGCCTCCTCAGCTGTCAATTATCCACAGCAGAACAGTGAAGCCCCGCCTCCTCAGCTCAGCTGTCAATCACAGTTTAATCTTATCACAGATGCTGATGTTTATAACAGCGAGTGCTGTATTTCTGTGACTCTGGTGTTTATCATGTTTGTTCAGGTGTTTCAGGAGTTCTGTCGTGTCTCACAGGTCGAGTGTCTCTTGCCGAGGTTGCTGGGAAAAGTGGACGTGCTTGTTTTCAATCCGCCGTATGTCGTCACCCCGTCAGAAGAGGTAACCCAGTGTGAAGTAATGTGATCAGATACTGAGACTCATAAATCAGGTGAATGAGAGTGAATGATGTTTGGGGGCTTTCTCCTGTATGTGCTGTTTTAATGTAATTATTCAGAGATGATTTGTGCCTCTAGATGTCAGATTTCTTTATACACTTGCAACTGATTTTTGATGGGAAAAAAAATCTCCTAAATGGAAGAAAACTTTCCCAAAGTTAAAATCTAAAAACATTAAAGTCCCCCTGTAGTCACTCATTTTATCCCTTAAAACTCTTCTTTGATCACCAAAATTACTTATTTAAACGTTTTACCTTGAAAATGTCATCATGTCTTAAAATATCTTGAATGTAACTTGACACCCTTGCCTCATTTAGATGTATGGTTATATGAATATGCAAATGAGCCCCGCCTCCACTCACTCACTCACTCAGAGATCCACTGGTTGACGATCACACGTTGATCTGATTGGTTACAAGGTAGTTTGTGACGTCAGAAACACCAGCGATTTCAGTGTTTTTGAGACTGTCTTTGGGTCACTGCAGTTTTAAGCAGAAAATACTGCAATGCTGTCGACTTATGAATTTACACATGATTTGTGTTATTAAAGCATATTAAAAACACCACATAGACACATAAACAACATTAAAAGCTGGATTCTCACCACAGGGGGACTTAAGAGACTGAACGCCAGTGGGCGGGGCCTATAATGCAATGATGTAAAACTATTCGCAGATGTCTTGCTCTGGAGGGCATATGCAAATTAATTTGCCCATGTGACATCACAGATCCCGCAATATCAAAATGACCTGATTTAATGAGGATGTTTTAATGGTACATATGATGTCAAAGGATTACAGTCATATAGAGATGTTTAAACTCAGCATGAAAGTGAATGTCGTATATCGAGTAATATTGTGTGTGTGTGTGTGTGTGTGTGTGTGGTGTGTGTGTGTGTGTGTGTGTGTGTGTGTGTGTGTGTGTGTGTGTGTGTGTTCTGCACAGGTGGGTGGTTGTGGGATCGAGGCGTCGTGGGCCGGTGGGAGTCGCGGTAGAGAAGTGATGGACCGATTCTTTCCCATGATCCCTCAGTTGCTGTCAGACCATGGGCTGTTTTACCTGGTGACCGTGGCAGATAATGATCCAGGTGTGTGTGTGTGTGTGTGTGTGTGTGTGTGTGTGTGTGTGTGTGTGTGATGTTCACACTCAGTGGCTGCGTTAACATCGGCACAAAAAACACAATCTTTTACTCACATGTGACCCTGGTTCACAAACCCAGTCATAAGTGACATGGATGTATTTGTGGCGATAGCCAACAGTAGGCTACATTGTACATTGTATGGGTCAAAATTATCGATTTTTCTTTTATGCCAAAAATCATTAGTATATTAAGTCAAGATCATGTTTAATGAAAATATTTTGTCAATTTCTTACTGTAAATATATCAAACATTTATTTCTCATTTATTTATAATCGCGAACATAAATGCACAATTTTCTCAATGTTTTGATTTTCTGTATCCTCAGATTCCAGATTTTCAATAGTTGTATCTCAGACAAATAATGTCCTTTACTAAAAAAAACATACATCATCTGAAAGTTGAATAAATAAGCTTTCCATTGATGTATAAATCTCAATTTCAAAAAAATGACCCAAGTGACTGGTTTTGTGGTCCAGGGTCATATATGGGAATTTGTTGTAAACACAAAAATCCTATGTTTTCAGTGGCGTATAAAGACGTTACATAATGAAGCATTATGTGTTTATTAGCTTAGAATGAGGCGTTTCTCTCTACACACACACACACACACACACACACTGCGGGTCTCCTTACACGTTTCTACAGTGGCCCTGAATGGACACACGCGTTTTGTCACTCACGACCTCACCACTAGATGCTGCTAAAACTTACACACTGCGCCTTTAAGAGTTCAGTGCACATGTGTTGATCTGGTGTGTGTTGTGTGTTGTAGAGGAGATTGTGTCTCTGCTGGGTAATGTGTTGATCTGGTGTGTGTTGTGTGTTGTAGAGGAGATTGTGTCTCTGCTGGGTAAATCTGGGCTGAGAGGACGTGTGTGTTTGAGTCGTCAGGCCGGGCGAGAGAGGCTTTCTATCCTGCGCTTCAGTAAAGGTGACGACACGTCCTGACGAGCGATGAGGACCGGAGAACACACCAGATGCTTCTACATTATTATTATTATTATTATTATTATTATCATCAGACTCAGCTGATGTCCCGCGACTCTACTCGCAGTGATGGAGTTTGTGTTGCCGTAAAGTTGACAACTTACCACAAGAAACCAGTTACTCATCCTCAGGGATTGTGTGTGTGTGTGTGTGTGTGTGTGTGTGTGTGTGTGTGTGTGTGTGTGTGTGTGTGTGTGTGTGTGTGTGTGTGTGTGTGTGTGTGTGTGTGTGTGTGTGTGTGTGTGTGTGTGTGTGTGTGGTGTGAGACTCCCGCTGCTTCTGTTTCAATCCATCAGTGTTTTAGAGCTAGCATGCATTCACTAGCGAGACTCACTGCACATGCTTTTACCCAGAATGCCTCTGGATAATAAACATGATTTTGAGTTGGTTTTGAGTCTTTTTTGTGTTTTCTTTTTCCCACAAAAGGTTTTACACAGAAAACTGATAGAAGAGTCAAAGAAACATTGAAAACTGAGGTGTATTTACTGATTTATTGCATCTGTTTATATTGTGTGTGTGTGTGTGTGTGTGTGTGTGTGTGTGTGTGTGTGTGTGTGTGTGTGTGTGTGTGTGTGTGGGGTGTGTGTGTGTGTGTGTTGTGTGTGTGTGTGTGTGTGTGGCAAACTTTTTTTATGTGCTTTTATTTCTACAGTATATAGCTTCATTTTATTTCAGTTTTTTCCGATTGCTGGGAAATTCAGTCAGTGTCCGGGAAAGAGTTAATTAGGTAGACTTTGGATGGAAAATTCTGTGTATTAAAAAATATTTGTGACGACATGAGTGTGAATTAATGACCATTTTCATTTTGATTTGAAGAAATTTTAACGCTAATCTCAACAAAGGTAAACAATACAACTTTACATTTTTTAAACTTAATAAATGCTGCAGAATACTGTTAATTATCAGTTCATGTTAACTAATGTAGTTAACAAATATTTATTTAATAAGGTTTTGGAACAACATGAGTGAATATTTTTGTTTTAACTCTTAAATCCTAATTTCAACAAACGCAAACACAACTTTTAATATTGAAACATTAGTAAGTGGTAAAATAGTCATTAATTAATGCTTTTCAACATTAATATTGACAAATCAAACCTTATCTGTTGCTTTCTTTTATTACTTCCAGCATTTCTCATCTCACAATGAATAAATGTGTCTGCGAAAATAATGTTCCAATTCAGACAAAAATGCAGATTATTTTTATTAAAAAAAAACAAGAATACAGATCAAATATACAATAATTCACCCATGGCATGATTTACATCCTCACACTCGTTAGATAAAGATTGTGTTGAAATGAAAGGCACGCGTGTCAAAGGTCATCAGAGTCACTCGTTTAAAGGCCGGAGGTTAAACGCTTTTCTCTCCTTTATACGGTTCAGGAGCACAAACCGCCAGCAGGAGGCGCTCTAGCTCAACGTTACAGGAGAGAGAGAGAGAGAGAGATACACAGCAGAGAGAGAGAGAGAGACCCAGAGAGAGAGAGAGACTCAAAGAGAGAGATACACAGCAGAGAGAGAGAGAGACTCAGAGAGAGAGAGAGACTCAGAGAGAGAGATACACAGCAGAGAGAGAGAGAGACCCAGAGAGAGAGAGAGACCCAGAGAGAGAGAGAGACCCAGAGAGAGAGAGAGCGACTCAAAGAGAGAGAGAGAGAGATACACAGCAGAGAGAGAGAGACCCAGAGAGAGAGAGAGACCCAGAGAGAGAGAGAGACCCAGAGAGAGAGAGACTCAGAGAGAGAGATACACAGCAGAGAGAGAGAGAGACC
>CM070819.1:52939758-52944758 GCA_036326025.1 Chrosomus eos
GATCACAGCCGCTACGTTCACATCATCTGTGTGTGTGTGTGTGTGTGTGTGTGTGTGTGTGTGTGTGTGTGTGTGTGTGTGTGTGTGTGTGTGTGTGTGTGTGTGTGTGTGTGTGTGTGTGTGCGTGCGTGCGTGCGTGCGTGCGTGTGTGTGTGAGAGTGTGTGTGAGAGAGAGAGAGAGAGAGAGAGAGAGAGAGAGAGAGAGAGAGAGAGAGTGAGAGAGAGAGAGAAGATTATTTATTTATTTTTAAGCTACTTTATTTAAAAAAAAACTTACAACAATCCACATATTACATCTTAGCTAAAAAAAAAAAACACACAAAACACAAAAGAACAGGGGGGGGGGGGGCGTTGGGTTGTTATTCAATACAATTTAAGAAAAATAATTCTTCATCTATAACGGAACATAATACATCATCATAATTCCATAAATCTTTAAAACCCTCAATGTTAAAATTGTACAATTTTCTAATAATATTTTGAACCTGTCATTATACCTCAGATGAATAAATAATTGTACAAATTTTCAAATAATTATTATTTTATTGTTTGATTATTTTTATTTTTTACATTTGATAGTACATTTACATTCTGACACACAGTCCTTATATGATCAACTGTCGAATATTGCTAGTTATGAACGTGTGATATTTAGAGCCTCAGGACGTCATGATTTGTTTATGAAAATGTCCCTTTCTCTCCCTAGCTGAGAATGTATTTTAAAAAGAGAAAAAATTATTTCACATATGTCTTTTATCTCTGTGTTGTAACGAACTAGTCCTGAAAAGTCCTGTTTATTTTCTTCTCTGAGACCTAACTCTTTATTGATTTGTGTAATTGTTATTTTTTTCTCCCTTTTATCTTTTACCTTTTATCTGTACTTTTTTTTAGGGGGCATTAAGCTAGGATGGCAGGGGAGTGAGGTTTCTAGTGCACTTCTTGAGGCAGGGGAGTGAGGTTTCTAGTGCACTTGAGGTCAGGGGAGTGAGGTTTCTAGTGCACTGCTTGGTCAGGGGAGTGAGATTTTTAGTGCACTTCTTGGGGTCAGGGCGAGTGAGGTTTCTAGTGCACTTCTTGAGGTCAGGGGAGTGAGGTTTCTAGTGCACTTCTTGAGGTCAGGGGAGTGAGGTTTTTAGTGCACTTCTTGAGGTCAGGGGAGTGAGGTTTTTAGTGCACTTCTTGAGGTCAGGGGAGTGAGGTTTCTAGTGCACTTCTTGAGTTCAGGGAAGTGAGGTTTCTAGTGCACTTCTTGAGGTCAGGGGAGTGAGGTTTCTAGTGCACTTCTTAGGTCAGGGGAGTGAGGTTTTTAGTGCACTTCTTTAGGTCAGAGGAATGAGGTTTCTAGTGCACTTCTTGAGGTCAGGGAAGTGAGGTTTTTAGTGCACTTCTTGAGGTCAGGGGAGTGAGGTTTCTAGTGCACTTCTTGAGGTCAGGGGAGTGAGGTTTCTAGTGCACTTCTTGAGGTCAGGGGAGTGAGGTTTCTAGTGCACTTCTTGAGTTCAGGGTAGTGAGGTTTTTAGTGCACTTCTTGAGGTCAGGGAGTGAGGTTTCTAGTGCACTTCTTGAGGTCAGGGGAGTGAGGTTTTTAGTGCACTTCTTGAGGTCAGGGGAGTGAGGTTTCTAGTGCACTTCTTGAGGTCAGGGGAGTGAGGTTTCTAGTGCACTTCTTGAGGTCAGGGGAGTGAGGTTTCTAGTGCACTTCTTGAGTTCAGGGGAGTGAGGTTTTTAGTGCACTTCTTGAGGTCAGGGGAGTGAGATTTCTAGTGCACTTCTTGAGGTCAGGGGAGTGAGGTTTCTAGTGCACTTCTTGAGGTCAAGGGAGTGAGATTTCTAGTGCACTTCTTGAGGTCAGGGGAGTGAGGTTTCTAGTGCACTTCTTGAGGTCAGGGGAGTGAGGTTTCTAGTGCACTTCTTGAGTTTATGAGGAAGTGAGGTTTCTAGTGCACTTTTTGAGGTCAGGGGAGTGAGGTTTCTAGTGCACTTCTTAGGTAGGGGAGTGAAGTTTCTATGTGCACTTCTTGAGGTCAGGGAGTGAGGTCTTCTAGTGCACTTCTTGGTCAGGGGAGTGAGGTTTTTAGTCCACTTCTTGAGTTAAGGGAAGTGAGGTTTCTAGTGCACTTCTTGAGGTCAGGGGAGTGAGGTTTCTAGTGCACTTCTTGAGGTCAGGGGAGTGAGGTTTCTAGTGCACTTCTTGAGTTAAGGGAAGTGAGGTTTCTAGTGCACTTTTTGAGGTCAGGGGAGTGAGGTCTTCTAGTGCACTTCTTGGTCAGGGGAGTGAGGTTTTTAGTGCACTTCTTGAGGTCAGGGGAGTGAGATTTCTAGTGCACTTCTTGGTCAGGGGAGTGAGGTTTTTAGTACACTTCTTGAGGTCAGGGGAGTAGTGTTTCTATAGGTGCACTTCACTTCTGAGGTCAGGGGAGTGAGGTTTCTAGTGCACTTCTTGAGGTCAGGGGAGTGAGGTTTCTAGTGCACTTCTTGAGGTCAGGGGAGTGAGGTTTCTAGTGCACTTCTTGAGGTCAGGGGAGTGAGGTTTTTAGTGCACTTGAGGTCAGGGAAGTGAACTTTCTAGTGCACTTCTTAAGGTCAGGGGAGTAAGGTTTCTATTGCACTTGAGGTCAGGGGAGTGAGGTTTCTAGTGCACTTCTTGAGTTCAGGGAAGTGAGGTTTCTAGTGCACTTCTTGAGGTCAGGGGAGTGAGGTTTCTAGTGCACTTCTTGAGGTCAGGGGAGTGAGATTTCTAGTGCACTTCTTGCGGTCAGGGGAGTGAGGTTTCTAGTATGAGCAGACTTCTTGAGGTTCAGGTGGAGTGAGGTTTCTAGTGCACTTCTTGAGGTCAGGGGAGTGAGGTTTCTAGTGCACTTCTTGGGTCAGGGGAGTGAGTTGTCTTCTTAGTTAGGCACTTCTTGAGGTCAGGGGAGTGAGATTTTAGTGCACTTCCTGAGGTCAGGGCAGTGAGGTTTCTAGTGCACTTCTTGAGGTCAAGGGAGTGAGGTTTCTAGTGCACTTCTTGAGGTCAGGGGGTGAGGTTTTTAGTGCACTTCTATGAGTGTGCCCAGTCAGGGGATTGAGGTTTCTAGTGCACTTCTTGAGGTTCGAGGGAGTGAGGTTTCTAGTGCACTTCTTGAGGTCAGGGAAGTGAGGTTTTTAGTGCACTTCTTGAGGTCAGGGGAGTGAGGTTTCTAGAGCACTTCTTGAGGTCAGGGGAGTGAGGTTTCTAGTGCACTTCTTGAGGTCAGGGAGGAGTGAGGTTTCTAGTGCACTTCTTGAGTGTCATGGGAGGTGAGGTATTTTTAGTGCACTTCTTGAGGTCAGGGGAGTGAGGTTTCTAGTGCACTTCTTGAGGTCAGGGGAGTGAGGTTGTTCTAGTGCACTTCTTGAGGTCAGGGAAGTGAGATTTCTAGTGCACTTCTTGGTCAGGGGAGTGAGGTTTTTAGTGCACTTCTTGAGGTCAGGGGAGTGCGGTTTCTAGTGCACTTCTTGGAGGTACATTCTTGAGGTCAGGGGAGTGAGGTTTCTAGTGCACTTCTTGAGGTCAGGGAAGTGAGGTTTCTAGTGCACTTCTTGAGGTCAGGGGAGTGAGGTTTCTAGTGCACTTCTTGGTCAGGAGGAGTGAGTGATTTTTAGTGCACTTCTTGAGGTCAGGAGTAGGGAGTGGAGTGAGTTTTTAGTGCACTTGGTCAGGGGAGTGAGGTTTCTAGTGCACTTCTTGAGGTCAGTATTCTTAGGTCAGGGGAGTGAGGTTTCTAGTGCACTTCTTGAGAGTCAGGGAAGTGAGGTTTCTAGTGCACTTCTTGAGGTCAGGGAAGTGAGATTTCTAGTGCACTTCTTGGTCAGGGAGTGAGTTTTTTAGTGCACTTCTTGGTCAGGGGAGTGAGGTTTTTAGTGCACTTCTTCAGTGAGTGTGCATTGAGGGGAGTGAGGTTTCTAGTGCACTTCTTGAGGTCAGGGAAGTGAGGTTTCTAGTGCACTTCTTGAGGTCAGGGGAGTGAGGTTTCTAGTGCACTTCTTGAGGTCAGGGGAGTAAGGTTTCTAGTGCACTTCTTGAGGTCAGGGGAGTGAGGTCTTCTATCTCTGTGTTGTACCTACTAGTACTGTAGTCTAGTAGTCTAAACATTATTTATTTTTTTATGTCATTCTTGCTTTCATTAAAATCCTAAAAGTACGTCCACGTCTGTTCCTTCCTTAACTTCTATTTATGTAATTCTTGTCAAAAATATTTGTCTTTTCTTGACCAACTATGAAATTCAATAAACACCCTTTTTTTCTATTTTCTCACCAATATTTAAAACCATAAATAAATCCAACATTCGAACTCTGAAAATGTGGTAGTGTTTTGTTGTGTGTTTTAGTCATTTTATTTAGTCTTCTTGAGTTCAGGGTAGTGAGGTTTTTAGTGCACTTCTTGAGGTCAGGGGAGTGAGGTTTCTAGTGCACTTCTTGAGGTCAGGGGAGTGAGGTTTCTAGTGCACTTCTTGAGGTCAAGGGAGTGAGATTTCTAGTGCACTTCTTGAGGTCAGGGGAGTGAGGTTTCTAGTGCACTTCTTGAGGTCAGGGGAGTGAGGTTTCTAGTGCACTTCTTGAGGTCAGGGAAGTGAGATTTCTAGTGCACTTCTTGGTCAGGGGAGTGAGGTTTTTAGTGCACTTCTTGGTCAGGGGAGTGAGGTTTTTAGTGCACTTCTTGAGGTCAGGGGAGTGAGGTTTCTAGTGCACTTCTTGAGGTCAGGGAAGTGAGGTTTCTAGTGCACTTCTTGAGGTCAGGGGAGTGAGGTTTCTAGTGCACTTCTTGAGGTCAGGGGAGTAAGGTTTCTAGTGCACTTCTTGAGGTCAGGGGAGTGAGGTCTTCTATCTCTGTGTTGTACCTACTAGTACTGTAGTCTAGTAGTCTAAACATTATTTATTTTTTTATGTCATTCTTGCTTTCATTAAAATCCTAAAAGTACGTCCACGTCTGTTCCTTCCTTAACTTCTATTTATGTAATTCTTGTCAAAAATATTTGTCT
>CM070819.1:52949758-53009758 GCA_036326025.1 Chrosomus eos
TCGACTCATAAAGCGACACCTTGTCGGATAACATACAAATGGCTGAGGGCGTAAATATGCTAATACGGGAGATATGCTAATATGGGAAATATGCTAATACGGATCAGTCAGTCAGTGGTTGTGGGCGGAGCATTTGCAATATGACATCATATTGCTCAGAAAATCCAGATTATTGAGAGTGTTTAGACTTTTTGAGGAATGGATTGTGTTCATTGTATGGTGTTTGTGTCCATACACTGCAAATAGACATTTTTATGCATAAACCATAAAAAAAAGTGAATTTTGCATCCAATGACCCCTTTAAAAGTTGCATCTCAAACCATGTTACAAGAATAAAATAAAAATACATTAAAATAATAAAGATACAAAATGAAAACATGCATTTTTCCTGAGCGTTCCCAGTTCATTGGCTTGGGAGGTTACAGGTCTGAGATCAGTTTTATCTGGTGTTCCTCAAGGCTCAGTTTTAGGCCCTTTAGTGTCAGTGAAAAGTACAGGTAGATGGAAAACCTGCTAGGCATTGCTGCCGGTCGCACCTCCTCCGGTGCCCACGGGTCAGCTGCAGGGTCATCAGCCAGGAACCACCATTCACCAACGTTTCACTCCTTTAATCCTGGAACGTCTCCTGGTGGCGGAGCAGTGACAGGGACGTCTCCCTGTCACCCCCTGCAGCTGATAGATGTTGCCCTCTGCTGCTGTTAATGGGGTTAGTTGTTCTTTCCCCAGCTCTTGTCTTTCCTCCTCAGCCAGAGCCAAAAGCTCCCCTTCTCTGCCTCCTCCGCTAGCTCTTTGGTTGCCTTCTTTAGGTTCCCTCCGGTCACTCCTATGTCCCTCAGAAGGCGTGTGGTTGACAGTCCCACGTAGCCTCGGCATCCAACCTCCACTGGATAGATGGAGGTCTTCCAGCCAGCCTCCCGGCACTCAGCAGTCAGCTCTGAGTACTTGGCCTTCTTACGTTCATAGGCGGCCTCCATCCCCTCCTCCGCTGGTATTGTAAGCTCAATGAGGAGCACGGATTTAACCTTGTTAGACCACACCACTATGTCGGGGCGGAGAGATGTAGCAGTAATCTCGACCGGGAAACGGAGCTGCCTGTCGAGATCAACTCTCGTGTTCCACTCCTGGTCAGGGGAAAACGGCCTAGCTGTTTCTCTTGGCCTGAAGTTTCTTCTTCCCCCATCTTCCGTGACAAAGGTGATGTGGTTGTGGTTCTCTGCTGATGGTACCCCTTTGTTGCCCTGTCGACGCCTCTCTATCACCTCGGCTAGCTTTCTCAGGACCTGGTCGTGACGCCATCTATAGCGTCCCTGGGAAAGCGCAATCTTACAGCCTGACAAGATGTGCTGGAGGCTTGCGTTAGGGGTATTACAGAGTGTACAGCCTTCCTCACTCCCGAACCACTGGTGAAGGTTCCGAGGACAGGGAAGTGTGTCGTAGGTTGCACGGATAAGGAAGCTGAGCCTTGCCTGCGGGATTTTCCACAGGTCTGCCCAGGTGATGTTTCGGTTTACAATTCCCTCCCAGGTTGTCCACCTTCCCTGTCGGCCCTGCGACACAGCCTTGACCTTGTAGTGCTCTTTCTCCATTCTTGTCACCTCCGCCACCACCATCTCCTTCCTCTCTTTGTGGTTGGCCTTGGACCAGAACCGTGGCGCTTCTCCCCACCCTAGCCCTGCTCTTCCTGCCTGGACTCTGCCGACAATCTCTTGATGTTGCAGACGACTAACAGCTTGGTCGACCTCCGTTTGGGCGTTCCACTTTCGGCCTGTCCGAACCTTAGGGTTTGCATTCCTTACAGTCTGGTCAGCAGACTCTCTCAACTCGAGAACCAGCCTGGTCTTGTCCTGCTTGTAGCCCAGACTGATTGATTGAAGTGGCAGCTGCAGGGTGTTCCTTCCGAAGAGGCCTGTTTCTGAGAGGCACCGTGGCAGCCCCAACCACTTTCGGATGAATGTGTTGGCTTTTCCATCCATCTTGCTTGCAGTGGATGAGGGGATCTCACTCATTTTCAGTGGCCACATCACCCTCCTATAGAGTGTAAACTGGTAGCACCAGACCTTGTACTTTCCTGGGAGTTGGCTTTGGTCGATCTTTGCCAGTCCTTCTGATAGCTGTTTCATCACAGTTCTCCCCATCTGTTTGTCCGTAAGCTCTGCCGTGTACTGCCTCCCCAGGCTTTTAATGGGTTGCTCAGAGAGGCGTGGGATTTTCTCTCCCCCTACGACGAAACAGGTGCTGTCATTTCTGACTCCTCTTCTGAGAGACAGGCTCCGTGATTTTGAAGGCTTGATCCTCATTCGTGCCCACGCCATCAACTCGTCCATCCTTTTCAGCAATCTTGATGTGCATGCTGCTGTCTGAAGGAGGCTGGTGACATCGTCCATGTACGTCCTCAGTGGGGGTAGTCTCTGCCCTGATGGTAGTTTGATCCCCCCAACCATTTGTCTTGCTCCGACGAGGATTACCTCAAAGGCTGACACGAACAAGATGGGAGAGATGGCACAACCCATGGCGATTCCTACTTCTAACTGTTGCCACCCGGTGGTAAAATCTTGGAGGGCAAAGCACATTTGCAGGTCATTGAAGTAGGATGCAACCATGTTCTTTATGCAGGAGGGCATATGGAAGAACTCCATGGCGTAGGTTATCAGCTGGTGTGGGACTGATCCATACGCATTAGCAAGGTCGAGCCAGACGACGTGCAGGTCTGTCTTCTCCCGTTTGGCCTTCTGGATCTGGTCCCAGATCATTGTAGAGTGCTCTACACACCCTGGGAAGCCTGGGACTCCCGCCTTCTGGCAGTTCGTGTCAATGTAGCCATTCTCGAGAAGGTAGGTGGTCATCCTTCTGGCCAACACTGAGAAGAAGATTTTTCCTTCTACGTTCAACAGAGCGATGTTTCTGAACTGGCTAATGTCTTTGGAGTTCACTTCCTTGGGGATGAAGACCGCTACAGCTCTTTGCCACTCAGATGGAATGAGTTGCTTTTTCCAGGCAGTTCTCATTTACTCTTTAATACATTATCACTTTTACTCTGATGATGCTCGTGGGACTCTGTGTGTTGCTAGAGTGTTACTAATTTTTGTGTGTGTTGCTATGTGGTTTCTAGGAGGTGTCTGCTAGGGCATAACTCATAACACCTCAGCAACCATATAGCAACAACTTAGCAACAACACAGAAAACCTTAGCAATCATATAGATACTTTTAGCCTGTTGCTATGTGGTTGGTAGGATGCTTTAGGCGTTAGCAAGGACATTGATAAATGGTTGTGATGGTGTTCTGAGTGGTTGCTAGGGTGTTATGAGTGTTGCTATGCAATTTCTAGGGTGTCACTATGCAGTGGTTAAGGGTGTTATGAATGTTTTTTAGGTGTTGCTATGTGGTTTTCAAGAGGTGTCTGCTAGGGAATATCTATACAATTGCTAAGGTGTTCTGTGTGGTTGCTAAGGCGTTGCTATGTGTTTGCTGAGGTGTTATAAGTTATTATTTTGCTAGGGCATTTATGACTGCTATGGTGTTTCAAGTGGTTGCTAAGGTGTTGCTATGCAGTTCCTGAGGTGTTATAAGCAGGGTTTAATATGTTGCGATGAATTTGCTGCATGGTTGCTAGGGTGTCGATATGCACACCTCTCCTCAACAAGACATTAGAGGAATCCAGTTACCTAAGAAACGTCCTTCATAATAAACAAAGGACACGTCTTTGTCCTTCTTCTTCCACTCGATGCGAGGGTTCGTTTCTTTCTCGGTCTTGAACACGCAGGAGAGCTCGGCGTCTGTGGAGGACAAGCACACATCACGGAGTTAGTGCACATCGTTCCACTGACGTCTGCATGACGACGGCACACACACACTCACCTGAGAACTCGTGCACTTCCACACTGGGACTGTGGCTGGTGACGGTGACCGGGACGACAGGGACGCCTGAAACAGAGAACACAAAAACAACACAATCTCAGTCTCAAAAATACTCTGGCAAAAGAAAAAGCAGCTGTGTGGTAGTTTGACTTCCTAAACGTTATGAATGTTTTTAGTCTGTTGCTATGTGGTTTCTAGGGAGTTCTGGGTGTTTACTAGGGTATATCTGTATGGTCGCTAAGGTGTTTTAAGTGGTTGCTAGGGTGTTATGAATGTTTATTAGTGTGTTGCTATGTGGTGTTTGCTAAGGCACAACTATGCGGTTGATTATGGTTACTAAGGCGTTGCTATGTGGTTGCTTTTATAAGTTTGTTTTGATATGTTGCTATGTGGTTGCTAGGGCATTGACATAAGGTTGCTATAGTTGCTAGGGTGTTATAAGTGTAGTTTTTTGCAGTTTCTATGGTGTTGCTATGTGGTTCCTGAGGGGGTATGGGTGAGTTTTGATATATTTCTATGAAGTTGCTAGGACATGCTAGGTGTTTGCTTATCTTTACTGTTGCTATGGTTTCTGTGTGGTCACTAAGGTGTTGCTATGTAGTGGCTGAGGTGTTAGTGCGCTAGGGTGGCATTATGAGTGTGTTTTGAAATGTGTTTGCTAGGGTGTTCTAGGCATTTCCTATGGCATATATATATATTTGTCCTAAGTTGTTGCTAGGGTGTTGCTATGCGGTTGCTAGGATGATGAGTGTTTTTTGTGTATTGCTATACCATTGCTAGGTGTTCTGAGTGGTTGCTAGTGTGGCATGTGGTTCCTGAAGTGGTATGGGTAGGTTTTGATATGTTTATATGCCGTTGCTAGGGTGTTGCTATGCTGCATAGCAACTGAAGAGTGAATGACTGTAATGAATTTCTTTAACCTTTATTTATATAGTGCTTTATACAATAGAGATTCTTTTAAAGCAGCTAATAGTGCTCTATGAAAAGTTTTTGTGGACTCCCAGCGGGATTAACCGGCACAATATGAATTTCTAAACATAGTTGGTCTTATTCTTCACTGAAGATCCAGCTTCTGTTCTCCTGTGTGTTCGAGGCTAAAGTTGGATTTCGATTCACTTGCAGGAAAAGGAAGCAGGTGTTTCCCTTCCCGAATAACGGGACAGTCATTGTTGGTTTTCCGGTTTCTTCCCACGTGTGACTGGCTTTTATTAGACCACAACCCACAAGAGATAAAGTTCACTTACAAGACTAAAGCTTTCCAGATCACATTCACTTTGTGCTGCGATGCTTTTACAAGATCAACGTTGCATTCATATAAACCACTTTTAGATAGCTACTTGATTAAAACATGTTATTACTAGGGGTGGGAATTGGCAAAAAATTTCGATATTTGGGTCAATATTATTGTGATTCTTAACATATTGTGATACACGAAGTATTGCGATTCGATTCTGGGATATATTGCGACTCATGTCCCACATATTATTCAAAGGTATTACAAAAAATTAGGAAAATAAGACTCACTTCAAATGTCACATTTTAAACATTATCTTCTACACATTAACTGAAGTGCAAAAACTTGAAAACTTGTTCTTGAACATTCAGGACACAACACCTTATTACAGGACAGGACGTAATTATTCTCTGAATAGAAGACGTCTCACATGAATGGTGACTCCCAGCACATAACTTAACATTATTAAAATACAATAGAGTAACATAAACCTGAGAATAATCATAAAACCTAAATTTACCCACACTTTCGATTTGAAATAAGACGGAGCGTCGTGTTCAACCGGTTGTAATAGTGAAGCCATTTTCAGTTGAATTTGCTGTTGAACGCACAACAACAAACAACGCAACAAGCGCCACCTTGTGGATGTAATATGTAAATGATCAGAGTAAACTCTGAGAAAACCAATGGAGAAAACCCAAAATAATTTTATAATTAAATATTGCAATACTTTGCGCAAAATATCGCGATACTAAACAGAACAAATTTTTTCCCTCCACCACTAGTTATTACCAGAGGTGGCCTTTGCAATTCGGAGGCCCGTTTCAAATAAAACAGCATTAAATCTTCGTTTCTCAGTTGAAATGAAATGATACTAATACCACCAGTAGGTGGCGGCAAATCAATGTCTTAACAAGATAGTCATTGAATCATTCAGTGAAACGATTCGTTCGAAACGGCTGATTCTTTCAGGGGCAAAGCAGAAGTGACTCAGTGAGCCGTTGAGTCGTTCATTAGAACGATTCGTTAAAAAACACAGATTCAATCAGTAACGAAACTTGCGCTAAAATAGACGAAAAACTGACAATATTGTGTCTAAAAATGTGCCACCTCATTATTAACTTATTGTTTATTAAATTGTTGTATAAAATCAATATTCTGGAAAACAGCACTTTTGATCGTGTGATATTGGTTACAAATAATTAACTTATTTAACTTTATTTAATCATAACAGAGACCTTTTTTCTTGTCTCGTTTGAGACCTAAACAACTGAAACCAGAACGAAGAGTTAATTCTTTGCCCGAAAGAATTATTGCGGCTAGATTGTTAAATCAAAATGAAATGAATCGTTCAAATGAGGTGAAAATTTTTTTTTCCGAGTGCAGATAAATGACCGTAAGTAATTTTTCTTGTTTAATTCCATGTGGAAGTGCAGCTGATAATGACCTGCGGAAGCAGAACGCCCAAAACACTTCTTAAATTGTTGTTTCCTGACAGATAAAACCAGGACTGTGTGATCACAGTGCTTAACTTGTTTCATCGTTTAAAGGAAGAGAGTGTGTCATTTCACGACCGCTGCAGTTTTAGATAACATTATTACATGGCTTGGTAGAATTCCAATGTAGAATGCAGTCTGTTATTTCTTGATAACAGACGCTGCTTAGTATAACACACCGTTGCCATGATAAACAGAGCGTTGCCATGGACGCAGTTCAGAGACGGAACGGACTATTTTCTTTAGCGGAAGCAATACAATCGTTTTTAAATCAATAAACTACTTTTTGAATCAATATTTTGAGTCAAATTATTGATTTATTTGGTAGGTAGCCATGTAATAAGCGGGATAATGTATAGCGAGGCGGTTGTTATAACGAATACAAACCCTTCAGGCTCCGCTTCGCGTCGGGCTCCTAGTCAGCTTGTCGGGGGGGGTGTTCGCTATAACAACCGCCTCGCTATACATTATCCCTTACTTAACAGCAGTGTTTTCTGGAAGGCTTCTGTCAGCAGACGACGAACACACAGTCTCTGTGTAATTATTCCAGTTCTGGAGCAAAATATTCAAAATATTACGACTTTATTCTCAAAATGTTTCGACTTTATTCGAACATGTATTCGAACTCTACTTTTTTTCGAAATGTCTCGACGTTATTCTCGAAATGCTTTCGACTTTATTCTCCGAATGCTTTCGACGTTATTCTCGTAATGCTTTCGACTTTATTCTCGGAATGCTTTCGACGTTATTCTCGAAATGCTTTCGACGTTATTCTCGAAATGCTTTCGACGTTATTCTCGGAATGCTTTCGACGTTATTCTCGGAATGCTTTCGACTTTATTCTCGGAATGCTTTCGACTTTATTCTCGGAATGCTTTCGACGTTATTCTCGGAATGCTTTCGACTTTATTCTCGAAATGTCTCGACTTGATTCTAGAAATGTCTCGACTTGATTCTCGAAATGTCTCGACTTTATTCTCGGAATGTCTCGACTTTATTCTCGGAATGTCTCGACTTTATTCTCGGAAGGTCTCGACTTTATTAACCCTAACCCTCGACTTACCCTAAACCTGAACAACGAACACACACAAAAAAATTATGAATTCGAGGAGTTTTGTGGTTAAAATGGAGAAAGTAACAAATCCAATTTGACTCCCTTATGAATAAATGGAATGTGAGGAATGCTAAAGTAAACAAAGAAAAACTAAAAATTATCTAAAAGTTATTTTGAATTTAAGTTGAAAAAATGTGAGAAATGTGCTTTAATTACTATTTATCTATTATTTATTTATTAAATCTAGTAATTTAAAGGTAAAGAAAATAAAAAAAGAATAAAAAAATATTATCAAAATTAAATGTCTTCTCAAAGTAATAATAATAGTGCTGTCTAATCGATTAATTGCATTAAAATTTTTAGGCAACATTTCTAATGCTTTAAATGTTTTTAATAGAGTTGTAATAACCCTGGGTCATAATGAAATCATTCACTCAATTCAGTTATTTTCAAAGCCGTGAATTTCTTTCTTCAGTGAAGCACAAGAGAGCAGATGTTCAGCAGATGTTCAGCAGATGTTCAGCAGACGTTCAGAAGATGTTCAGCAGATGTTCAGCAGACGTTGAGAAGATGTTCAGCAGACGTTCAGAAGATGTTCAGCAGATGTTCAGCAGACGTTGAGAAGATGTTCAGCAGATGTTCAGAAGACGTTAAGCAGATGTTCAGCAGACGTTCAGCAGATGTTCAGCAGACGTTCAGAAGACGTTTAGCAGACGTTCAGCAGACGTTCAGAAGATGTTCAGCAGACGTCCAGAAGACTTTCAGCAGATGTTCAGCAGATGTTCAGCAGACGTTTAGAAGATGTTCAGAAGATGTTCAGCAGACGTTCAGAAGATGTTCAGCAGACGTTCAGAAGACGTTGAGAAGATGTTCAGCAGATGTTCAGCAGACGTTCAGCAGACGTTCAGCAGATGTTCAGAAGATGTTCAGCAGACGTTCAGAAGACGTTTAGCAGACGTTCAGCAGACGTTCAGCAGACGTTCAGCAGACTTTCAGAAGACGTTCAGCAGACGTTCAGAAGATGTTCAGCAGACGTTCAGAAGACGTTTAGCAGACGTTCAGCAGATGTTCAGCAGACCTTTAGCAGACGTTCAGCAGACGTTCAGAAGATGTTCAGCAGATGTTCAGCAGACGTTGAGAAGATGTTCAGCAGATGTTCAGAAGACGTTAAGCAGATGTTCAGCAGACGTTCAGCAGATGTTCAGCAGACGTTCAGAAGACGTTTAGCAGACGTTCAGCAGACGTTCAGAAGATGTTCAGCAGACGTCCAGAAGACTTTCAGCAGATGTTCAGCAGATGTTCAGCAGACGTTTAGAAGATGTTCAGAAGATGTTCAGCAGACGTTCAGAAGATGTTCAGCAGACGTTCAGAAGACGTTGAGAAGATGTTCAGCAGACGTTCAGCAGACGTTCAGCAGACGTTCAGCAGATGTTCAGAAGATGTTCAGCAGACGTTCAGAAGACGTTTAGCAGACGTTCAGCAGACGTTCAGCAGACTTTCAGAAGACGTTCAGCAGACGTTCAGAAGATGTTCAGCAGACGTTCAGAAGACGTTGAGAAGATGTTCAGCAGATGTTCAGCAGACGTTTAGCAGACGTTCAGCAGACGTTCAGCAGACTTTCAGAAGACGTTCAGCAGACGTTCAGAAGATGTTCAGCAGACGTTCAGAAGACGTTGAGAAGATGTTCAGCAGATGTTCAGCAGACGTTTAGCAGACGTTCAGCAGACGTTCAGCAGATGTTCAGCAGACGTTCAGAAGACGTTTCCCAGATAGCACAAGTCTCTTTGATGTCATATTTACATCTGGAAGACGTATTTTAAAGAGTGTTTGCTCATCTGCAATACGTCTATAGGACGTTTCTGTCAGATGTCAAATAGACGTTTATAAGATGTCAGTTTAACATGCTTTCTAAATCATTACATCTTAAAGACATCTTCTAAACGTCTATTTGACATCTGACAGAAACATCCTATAGACGTATTGCAGATGAGCAAACACTCTTTAAAATACGTCTTCCAGATGTAAATACAACATCAAAGAGACTTGTGCTATCTGGGTTAGCAGACGTTCAGCAGACGTTCAGCAGATGTTCAGCAGACGTTCAGAAGACGTTCAGCAGATGTTCAGAAGATGTTCAGCAGACGTTCAGAAGATGTTCAGAAGACGTTGAGAAGATGTTCAGCAGATGTTCAGCAGACGTTAAGCAGATGTTCAGAAGACGTTCAGCAGATGTTCAGCAGACGTTCAGAAGACGTTTAGCAGACGTTCAGCAGACGTTCAGCAGACGTTCAGCAGACGTTCAGAAGATGTTCAGCAGACGTTCAGAAGATGTTCAGAAGACGTTGAGAAGATGTTCAGCAGATGTTCAGCAGACGTTTAGCAGACGTTTAGCAGATGTTCAGCAGATGTTCAGCAGACGTTCAGCAGATGTTCAGCAGATGTTCAGAAGAACTTCAGCAGACGTTCGGAAGACGTTCAGCAGATGTTCAGCAGACGTTCAGAAGACGTTCAGCAGATGTTCAGCAGACGTTCAGAAGACGTTTAGCAGACCCAGATAGCACAAGTCTATTTGATGTGATATTTACATCTGGAAGACGTATTTTAAAGAGTGTTTGCTCATCTGCAAGACGTCTATTGGACGTTTCCTGTCAATGTCAAATAGACGTTTAGAAGATGTCTTTAAGATGTAATGATTTAGAATGCATGTTAAACTGACATCTTCTAAACGTCTATTTGACATCTGACAGGGAACGTCCAATAGACGTCTTGCAGATGAGCAAACACTCTTTAAAATACGTGCTATCTGGGGACGTTCAGCAGACTCAGATTTACGTTCAGCAGATGTTCAGAAGACGTTCAGCAAAGATGTTCAGCAGACGTTCAGAAGACGTTCAGACAGATGTTCAGCAGACGTTCAGCAGACGTTCAGCAGACGTTTAGCAGACGTTCAGCAGATGTTCAGCAGACCTTTAGCAGACGTTCAGCAGACGTTCAGCAGACCTTTAGAGACGTTCAGCAGATGTTCAGCAGACGTTCAGAGATGTCAGCAGATGTTCAGCAGACGTTCAGCAGATGTTCAGCAGACGTTCAGCAGATGTTCAGCAACATGCAATGTTCAACAGATGTCAACAGACGTTCAGAAGACGTTCAGCAGATGTTCAGCAGATGTTCAGCAGATGTTCAGCAGACGTTCAGAAGATGTTCAGCAGACGTTCAGGAGATGTTCAGCAGACGTTCAGCAGATGTTCATGCTGCTCCTCTAGTGCTTCACTGAAGAAAGTCATTCGTACGGGTTTGAACTAAACGAGGTCGAGTGAATGATGACAAATCTTTATTTCTGGTGAAAGAAGAATAGAGATTTCCAGCTCCATGTTATCGCCGAGCTTGTCCTTGTACCTGCTGTCTTATCAGCTCTCTCTCCGACTGACAGATGCTGAGAAGTGTGTGTGTGTGTGTGTGTGTGTGTGTGTGTGTGTGTGTGGGGGGGGGGGGGGGGGGGAAGGGGGGAATGAATGCACATGGAAACACAGTGTCGAGTCTGATAGACGCTCACAGGAGCTGCTGCAGTCAGATAAGAGGAACCGACAGCAAATGTCCCTGTGAAAACCACACACACACACACACACACACACACACACACACACAAACATGATCACACAAACTCCCTTACTCACACACACACACACACACACAAACTCACTTACTCACACAATCACACAAACTCACACACACACAATCACAAAAACTCACACTCTCAAATACACACACAAGCTCACTAACTCACAAACACTCTCAAATATACACTCACTCACACTCACACACACACACCACACACACACACACACATCACACAAACTTACTCACACTGACTCACTAACACAAACACTCACATAAACACACACAATCACATACACAATCACATACACACACACTCAAATACACAACCACTTACACAGACACACACACATGCTCACTAACTCACTCACACTCATTCTCAACACACACACAGCTGTCACCGCTGAAGTTCTGAGTCAGCACATACACACACTCGCTCACTGATTGACAGCTCTTAAACACCAAAAGCTGAACAACAAATGAAAGTGAATCTTACATGGAGATTTAAACACGTATGAATAAACACACACAACGTGCTCCGATCATATTTCACACAAAACTACAACAAACAAACAAACAAAATACATAGACAACACAACATTGTTTTTTTTAATTATAATATCATCTATTAAGACAATTAACCCTGTAATGTTTCCAGAGTTTTCTTTTTAATATATGAATAAATAATAATTACATGATACATTATATAATAATATTTATAATTATATTAAGGTATTTTTTCCTATAATTTTAGGGGAAATATGAGGAAAGCATATTCTTACAACTACACAAACTACAACTACTCAAGTGAGAATGTTTGTGCTCATAAATACAGAATAAACATGTAAAAGATCCCAGTGATGATCAGTGAGTCTGTGCAGCGAGACACCCTAAAGAACAAAGAACCTTTGTGTGTGTGTGTGTGTGTGTGTGTGTGTGTGTGTGTGTGTGTGTGTGTGTGTGTGTGTGTGTGTGTGTGTGTGTGTGTGTGTGTGTGTGTGTGTGTGTGTGTGTGTGTGTGTGTGTGTGTGTGTGTGTGGTGAGGAGAGAGAGAGAGAGAGAGAGAGAGAGAGAGAGAGAGAGAGAGAGAGAGAGAGAGAGAGAGAGAGAGAGAGAGAAAAACAGCTGGTACAGACACAACCTCCTCAACACACTCTCTCTCACACAACACACACACACACACACACACACACACACACACCGGTCTGAGTTAAAGTCCTCCCTCTGAGATCTCATGTTGTGCAAAACTACAGTAAAACCATCAAACTCAGACCAGAATCAACAGATGCAGAGACACACATCGAAACCCACACAAACACACTCACACAAACACACTCAGCATCACAAACACACTCAGCATCACAAACACACTCAGCATCACAAACACACTCAGCACAAACACACTCATCACAAACACACTCAGCATCACAAACACACTCAGCATCACAAACACACTCCACACACTCAGCATCACAAACACACTCACACATCAGCATCACAACACACTTAGCATCACAAACACACTCAGCATCACAAACACCACAAACACACTCAGCATCACAACACACTCACACACTCAGCATCACAAACACACTCCACATCAGCATCACAAACACACTCTGCATCACAAACACACTCAGCATACACACACTCAGCATCACAACACACTCACAAAACACACTCAGCATCACAAAACACATCAGCATCACAAACACACTCAGCATCACAAACCACTCAGCATCACAAACATCACAAACACATCAGCATCACAAACACACTCAGCATCACAAACACACTCACAAACACACTCAGCATCACAAACACACTCAGCATCACAAAACACACACACACTCAGCATCACAAACACACACACACTCAGCATCAGAAACACACACACTCAGCATCACAAACACACTCAGCATCACAATCACAAACACACTCAGCATCACAAACACACTCAGCATCACAAACACACTCAGCATCACAAACACACTCAGCATCACAAACACACTCAGCATCACAAACACACTCAGCATCACAAACACACTCACACATTCGCATCACAAACACCACAAACACACTCAGCATCACAAACATCACAAACACACTCAGTCATCACAAACATCACAAAACACACTCAGCATCACAAACATACTCAGCATCACAAATCACAACACACTCAGCACACAAACACACTCACACACTCAGCATCACAAACACCACAAACAACTCAGCATCAAAACACACACTCACACACTCCACACACTCAGCATCACACAAACAACACACTCAGCATCACAAACCACTCAGCATCACAAACAAACAACTCAGCATCACAAACATCACAAACACACTCAGCATCACAAACATAATCACAAACACACTCACTCATCATAAACACACTCAGCATCACAAACACATCAGCATCACAAACATCACACACACTCAGCATCACAAACACACTCAGCATCACAAACATCACAAACACACTCAGCATCACAAACACATCTCAACATCATAAAACACACTCAGCATCACAAACATCACAAAAACACTCAGCATCACAAACACACTCAGCATCACAAACACTCAGCATCACAACACTCAGCATCACAACACTCAGCATCACAAACACTCAGCATCACAAACACACTCAGCATCACAAACACACTCAGCATCACAAACACACTCAGCATCACAAACATCACAAAACACACTCAGCATCACAAACACACTCACTCAGCATCACAAACACTCAGCATCACAAACATCACAAATACACTCAGCATCATAAACATCACAAAACACATCAGCATCACAAACACACTCAGCATCACAAACACACTCAGCATCACAAACATCACAAACACACTCAGCATCACAAACATCACAAACACACTCAGCATCACAAACATCACAAACACACTCAGCATCACAAACACTCACACAAACACACTCAGCATCACAAACATCACAAACACACTCAGCATCACAAACATCACAAACACACTCAGCATCACAAACACACTCAGCATCACAAACACCACAAACACTCAGCATCACAAACACACAAACACATCAGCATCACAAACACACCCCAACACTCAGCATCACAAACACCACAACACACTCAGCATCACAAACATCATAAACACACTTAGCATCACAAACACACTCAGCATCACAAACACCACAAACACACTCAGCATCACAAACACCACAAACACTCAGCATCACAAACACCACAAACACACTCAGCATCACAAACACACAACACACTCAGCATCACAAACACCACAAACACACTCAGCATCACAAACATCACAAACACACTCAGCATCATAAACACACTCAGCATCACAAACACCACAAACACACTCAGCATCACAAACACACTCACACACATCAGCATCACAAACACACACAAACACACTCAGCATCACAAACATCATAAACACACTTAGCATCACAAACACACATCAGCATCACAACACACTCAGCATCACAAACACACTCAGCATCACAAACACCACAAACACACTCAGCATCACAAACATCACAAACACACTTAGCATCACAAAACACACTCAGCATCACAAACACCACAAACACCACTCAGCATCACAAACACCACAAACACACTCAGCATCACAAACACACTCAGCATCACAAACACCACAAACAACTCAGCATCACAAACATCATAAACACACTTAGCATCATCAAACACACTCAGCATCACAAACACACTCAGCATCACAAACACACTCACACCACAAACACACTCAGCATGATAAACACCAAAAACACAGTGAGCATCACAAACACCACAAACACACTCAGCATCACAAACACACTCACACCACAACACACTCAGCATGACAAACACCAAAAACACACTCAGCATCACAAACACCACAAACACACTCAGCATCACAAACACACTCAGCATCACAAACACCACAAACACACTCAGCATCACAAACATCATAAACACACTTAGCATCACAAACACACTCAGCATCACAAACACACTCAGCATCACAAACACACTCACACCACAAACACACTCAGCATGATAAACACCAAAAACACAGTGAGCATCACAAACACCACAAACACACTCAGCATCACAAACACACTCAGCATCATAAACACACTCAGCATCACAAACACCACAAACACACTCAGCATCTCAAACACACTCACACACTCAGGATCACAAACACACTCACCATCACAAACACACTCAGCATCACAAACACACTCAGCATCATAAACACACTCAGCATCACAAACACACTCAGCATGACAAACACCACAAACACACTCAGCATTACAAACACACTCACACACTCAGCATCACAAACACCACAAACACACTCAGCATCATAAACACACTCAGCATCACAAACACACTCACACACTCAGCATTACAAACACACTCACACACTCAGCGTCACAAACACACTCAGCATCATAAACACACTCAGCATCACAAACACCACAAACACACTCAGCATGACAAACACCACAAACACATCAGCATTACAAACAAACTCACACACTCAGCATCACAAACACCACAAACACACTCAGCATCATAAACACACTCAGCATTACAAACACACTCACACACTCAGCGTCACAAACACACTCAGCATCATAAACACACTCAGCATCACAAACACACTCACACACTCAGCTTCATAAACACACACACACAGCATCATAAACACTCACACACTCAGCATCACAAACACACTCACACACTCAGCATCACAAACACTCACCACACTCAGCATCACAAACACATTCGACATCACAAACACACTCAGCATCACAAACACACTCACACACTCAGCATCACAAACACAATCACACACACACACACTCAACATTACAAACACACTCACACACTCAGCATCACAAACACACTCACACACTCGACATCACAAACACACTCAGCATCACAAACACACTCACACTCAGCATCACAAACACAATCACACACACACACACACACTCAACATCACAAACCACACTCACACACTCAGCATCACAAACACACTCAACATCACAAACACACTCACACACTCAGCATCACAAACACACTCAGCATCACAAACACACTCACACACTCAGCATCACAAACACAATCACACACACACACTCAAGATCAAACACACTCACACACTCAGCATCACAAACACACTCAGCATCACAAACACACTCACACACTCAGCATCACAAACACAATCACACACACACACTCAAGATCAAACACACTCACACACTCAGCATCACAAACACACTCAGCATCACAAACACAATCACACACACACACACTCAACATCACAAACACACTCACACACTCAGCATCACAAACACACTCAGCATCACAAACACACTCACACACTCAGCATCACAAACACAATCACACACACACACCACACACACTCAACATCACAAACACACTCACACACTCAGCATCACAAACACACTCAGCATCACAAACACAATCACACACACACACTCAACATCACAAACACACTCACACACTCAGCATCACAAACACACTCAACATCACAAACACACTCAGCATCACTCACACACTCAGCATCACAAACACACTCACACACTCAGCATCACAAACACACTCACACACTCAACCATCACTCAAACACACTCACACACTCAGCATCACAAACACACTCAATTACTTGTAGAACATCAATAACCTCTCGATGTGTCAAAAACAGGAGAACAATCAAACACTGGAACTTAATAATAATTTCCTCCAGCAGAGTTAGTTATTGATCATAGGATCATCTCAGCTCATCATCTTCTATTTACTTTTACATAATGAGATATGATGATTATTTAAACAAAATCTGAGCTGCTGAATCACAACAATAATGTTTCAATTCATTTAATTGAATACCATTCATAATTGAAATATAAACTCTCTTTTAATGTAATATCATTCATAAGATTATTAATCCAACCCTTACAACAAATCACTGTGGTTTACTGTGTAGATTTACTATAATATGTAGATATAATATACTATAATATTATATAATATGATGGTACTGAATGAATGCATTATTGAAGTATGATATTTAACAGACTAATAATATTCAGCGCTGATGCTTTTGTTTTAGTCCAATAATTTGTAAATGTAAAACTTTTGCTGGTGGAATCAACACGTGTTTAGATGATACACTCTATTTAATTTAACAAAGTTGCCTATGACATATGACACAAACTCACTCACTAACTCTCTCACACACACACACACACACACACACACACACACCGCAGTCTAATCTTATTCTCTAAAGGGGATCATGAGACTTTAAGAAGATCACATGGAACAAAGCACTTACTCTGAATTAATATCAGCAAAGCCACGGACGCAAACATGTTATCCACACACGATGAACTTTATATCCACACTCACGATGAAGAATCCAGAAATAATCGCTTATAAATCCAGTGTGCCCGCGCGCCTTTCAGAAACTGTGTTTGATTCCCTGCGCGCAACAAACTCACTGACTGAACGCGAGGTCTCCCCTCTCTCTCTCCTCTCTCTCTCTCTCTCTCTCTCTCTCTCTCTCTCTCTCTCTCTCTCTCTGTGTGTGTGTGTGTGTTGTGTGTGTGTGTGTGTGTGTGTGTGTCTCTCTCTCTCTCTCTCTCTCTCTCTCTCTCTCTCTCTCTCTCTCTGTGTGTGTGTGTGTGTGTCTCTCTCTCTCTCTCTCCTCTCTCTCTCCTCTATCTCTATCTATCTTCTCGTGTGTGTGTGTGTGTGTGTGTGTGTGTGTGTGTGTGTGTTGTGTGTGTGTGGTGTGTGGTGTGTGCACGCGCGCGCGCGCGTGCGTGTGTGGAACAGAGGGCGGGAACCAGACTAATTACAGAGTACCATTTAACCATGCCAACACAAGATCAGATATTGGGATTATTATAATAATACGTGTTATAAAATCTGTAGACTAGATTTCTGACACATACGAAACAAAAAAGCATGCGTTTAATAACCATAAACAGTACCGTTCCGCTAAAGAACTATTTTAATTGGCGGAAGCATTGCCTGTTACTACCTTTTTCTTTATTTTAACATGTTAAAGCCGAACTGTGACTGAACACTGAATTTAATGTGCCAAGGAAGAACTGGTTGAATGAATGTAAATATGAAGTTAATGATGGATAAACGTTTCATTTGAAACACACTTATGAACGGCCTCGAGGTACATTTGTCAAATAAAGCCTGTTTATAAGGAGCTTCACTGGCATCAGTGATAATGATCGACTAATCAGGCATGAAAGGAGATAATTACTCCAGTCAGTCATGGAAACACACACACACACACACGACTCGGATCGATGGACACATCCAGTTCATCATGAATATTAAAAAGATCGAGAGAGAAAAATGCACAGGGCCTTATATAAAAATGATAAGTGGGGGGGGGGGGGGGGGGGGTCAGGGTGAGGGTGTGTCACACACACACACACACACACAACAGCTGGTCAGGGCGTTCACCTCGGGGTCGTTGAGGATCATGTCACATATGAGAGTCACAAATCAACACAAGTGATGCATTAAACATCTGATCTCAGTTTTCCCTTGAAAACTTCACAGCTGAAAAAAGGGTCATTGTTTTAACCAACAGATATCAGCAGATTTTCCCGTTGAGATCGTTTCATTATTTTTAAAATGTTACAAAAAACATGATCTTATGAGGCATTGTCTATTAAATACACACAAAATTGAATGCATTTCCAGCACATAAATCTGAACTTTGGATAAATGTTCATTTTTTCATTTCATTTATTGTTTATTTTTACAGGGACAATGCGCAACTCAAAGTAATTGCACCAGAATTAGCTAATAGCTAGTTTACATCTGCTGTCCCTGGGCAGGTAAACAAATAAAATAGCATACATTACATATACCCCACATAAAACATTACAATACATACATGTGCAAAATATAAAATTTAAAACCAGAATATAAAACAGATAATGTACAACACAGTTATTAGTGGTTGCAGAAAAATTTATTTGCATCATGTACAAATACAGTTTGTGAAATGTTGAATATTATATGAACAACCCTTCAGAATATAGATCTGAATAAAGTTTGGTGTGTGTGAAGCTGCAGAAGTGGAGATTTCTGACTAAAAACTCTCCGTCTTTAAAGAGGTTTGAGATCAAATAAACTCTTAAATGTGTGTTTGGATGTTTTTCTTCCACTAGTCACATGTTATAGAGCAGAACTGAGCAGTGCATGCACATACTGGTTTATCCTGTAGAGTCTCGCCTTAAATTGTGATGGATTAAACTACCAGTCAGCTCCTCTGCCATTTAAACACACACACACACACACACACACACACACACACACACACACACACACACACACACACACACACACACAGCACCTGTCTGTATGCGACAGACGCAGCAGCTGCAACAATCCTGACAGTCACACTCACTTTTACAACACTGCCTTTGTCTTCGCCCTGACAAAGTGCTGACTGCTTATTTCTAACACACACACACACACACACACACACACACACACACACACACACACACACACACACACACACACACACACACACACAGCAGATGCAGAGATGAATAAACGTGATCTGGCTGTTGCGCAAATGTGATTAAACGTATTGCCAAAAACTCATTCCATGCAAGTACATGAACGCAAAAACTTCTAGCTATGCAAACTCATGTTCCAGCATGTTAGATGTCGTAACGCGACACAAGTACAGCAGACTTTACTGCAAACGTCTTCTAGGACACAATATCTCGTCAGTTAGAGCCCATATTCTGCACTTTTATAAACTCTTGATGTTTTCAGGCTCTACTAGAACAGGTTTTCCTGCTTGAATGTTGATTATTTTCCTCATATTCTCCATTGTTGTGGCTCCTCTCTCTTCCCTGTCTGTCAGTAACGCTCGCTAAAGAGTATAGAAGAGGAAGCGAAACTCTGATGTTGTTTTGGTAACAGCCACTAGGTGGCGCTTCGGGAGCGCAGCCGCCATTTTGGGGTGAAGATTCCAACTGGAGTTACTGGTCAACAGCAGAAAACAGTTTTCTGAGGTAGTTTTTTCTTGCATTATTTAGTATTTCCATTGTATGCAACTTTACACATTTACTACTATTCTTAGTTACCAACTCCACTTGGCCTGAAATATATTTTGTACGTTTTAATCCCCTGGATCATGCTACAAACATGATGATCTTATAGACCATGATGCATTGCTGTGTCCGTTATCCTATAATTGCCACTTTCGGACAGTGGCTGTTTTTTTTTGTTTGTTTACATAGTCTTGCTTTAACGGTCATAAATATAAGATATTATACTGCAAAAAAACAGTTTACTGTAAAGCTATTCTACTGCTGTTATATATTTATTGTCCAACATTTACATTTTAGAACAATTACATGTATTTGCTGAATTCCTTTATTTCATTGATAACTTATTTTTGTATGTAACGTTATGTGTGCCTGCCTCCTGGGAAACGGTCTAACGTTATGAACTCATATCACTTTATTCTTACCTGTCACACTTAATGTAGAGAGTAATATAATTAATTACATCCTTGAACATCTCAGTTATGTGGGGAAAAAGCCTGGTTAAGTAGCAACTTCTTTGTAACTGCTATAATGTTAACTGTTGTGTGTTAAAATAATCACCTAATTATTTCAACCTAAAAATGACCTCTGCACTGGACTAAATATATGTATAATATATGACTGCCGAGTCGCTTTCACCCCAAAATGGCGGAAGCGTAGCGCTGCTGCTGGCGCTGGTGTTGCAGTGGAACGTTCTATTGGCTTTCACTTGTCAATATTTGGATGTTTACTTCCTGTCTCTATGAAGCCCCTCCTCCTGAAAAGCACACTGTGATCTGATTGGTCGGCTGGAGCAGTGTGTTGATATTGGTCGAGATTTTTGGAGAAAAATCAACACTCACAGACTCACACTGATCTACTAGTAACCAACTTTGTGACTTCCAGTGATTAAATCACACACATTAATATGCTAGAAGCAGAAGGAATGAATCGCTTTAAATGCTGGAATTATTCTTGATGTTCTCGTTATGTGCGACGCTCATTAAAACACAAAGAACAAGGTGTACTTTATACATGTTTATTGAACATTATACAAACACTGAACACTGGGAGAGGAGGTGGGGATTACGGTGAAGGGGGCGGAGCCTCCGTGGTGGGGGGCGGAACCTGATCTGTGAGAGGAGGGGCCTCCACTACAAGGGGCGGGGCCTCGCCTATTAGAGGAGGAGTCACTGTTGAGGACGAGGGAATCTTCACCTATAAGAAGAGAAAATCAAATATAAGTTAATAATGAGAGACAACGAGACTGTGAAGATGCTGGAATATTAACTGAGGTTGTATATTAAAGATCATATGCAGACAGATTTCTTACTAATCTTTCTGCTCTTTTCCGCAGCTTCCTCCACACTTTAGGGTTAACCTAAAAAGACAAATAAAGCAATGCCGATATGAGCACAATAAAAATAGACTCAGAAAAACACATACATAAAGATTGAACTGCTTTGCACAGTGCTACATTTGCATTCATTATATGGGTATAATTCACAGTAATAATGTGAGTGTGTGAAGAGTGTGTGAGTGAATGAGCGAGTGATTCAGTGAGTGAGCGAGCGAGTCAGTGAGTGAGCGAGTGATTCAGTGATTGAGTGTGTGAGTGATTCAGTGAGTGAGCGAGTGAGTCAGTGAGTAAGCGAGTGAGTCAGTGATTGAGTGTGTGAGTGATTCAGTGAGGGAGTGAGTGTGTGTGTGTGTGTGTGTGTGTGTGTGTGTGTGTGTGTGTGTGTGTGTGTGAGAGAGAGAGAGAGACTGAGTGAGTGATTCAGTGAGTGATTCAGTGAGTGTGTGAGTGAGTGAGTGATTCAGTGATTGAGTGTGTGTGATTCAGTGAGTGAGTGGTAGTGTGTGTGAGACTGAATCAGTGAGTGAGTGAGTCAGTGAGTGAGTGAGTGAGTGATTCAGTGAGTGAGTGATTCAGTGAATTATTCAGTGAGTGAGTGATTCAGTGAGTGAGTGAGTGAGTGAGTCAGTGAGTGAGTCAGTCAGTGAGTGAGTGAGTCAGTGAGTGAGTCAATGATTCAGTGAATGAGTGAGTGATTCAGTGAGTGAGTGATTCAGTGAGTGAGTGATTCAGTGAGTGAGTGATTCAGTGAGTGAGTGATTCAGTGAGTGAGTGAGTGAGTGATTCAGTGAGTGAGTGATTCAGTGAGTGAGTGATTCAGTGAGTGAGTGATTCAGTGAGTGAGTGAGTGAGTGATTCAGTGAGTGTTAGAATAATTCACAGTAATATATATATATATATATATATATATATATATATATATATATATATATATATATATATATATACACACACACACACAAAATAATATATAACTACTCATATCCACTAAAGATGTACGTACGGTGAGGTTGACGGGCAGCGAGAGACCCTGAGCCCTGCGCTGGACGCCCCACACACACTCTCCCAGCGCATGGACACTCGTGACCTCGTACTGCGAACACAGACCCGTGCGGGACACTAGAGGACCTCCGCTCAGCGTCACATGATCACCACACCTGAGGAACACACACAGTGCTTGCTAAACCGTTTTTTTTTTTTTTTTTTTGTAAAAATGAAGAATGTTTTGATTCATGTGTTTGATAAAAATCACTGATGAGTAACCCAGACGTATGTGTGTGGGGTGTGTGTGTGTGTGTGTGTGTGTGTGTGTGTGTGTGTGTGTGTGTGTGTGTGTGTGTGTGTGTGTTTCACCTGTATAATGACACCGTCCCATTCTGACTTTGAGCCGCTCTCTCTTCAACTTCCTCCTGTTTACACCTGCAGACACACACATTATTCTACTGTAGTTCAAACTCTTCATCAAATCTAATATTCCCGATCTTACTGTGAACGATCAGAGATGTTATTCTAAGAAAAGAAATACACGCTTTCATAATCTTTTATTAAAATAACCATGTTTTTTTCAAAAATATTTTTATTTATTAAATATTTTTAGCCCCATCTTGCACCAAATAAACTCATTGTGTCTGCCTTAAATTATTACATTGTTTAAATTAATATATTTTTAGCTAACTGTGACTTTGTATAAGTACATTTCTGAAATACATAACTTAGACAGTTTCCTCTGATAACCGATCACTCTAAACTGTAATATGGACTCATTTTCTGTAAAGCTGCTTTGAAATGATGTGTATTGTGAAAAGCGCTTTACAAATAAATGTGAATTGAATTGAATGATCATACAGAAAACTTTTCAGCTTTTAATCAATTCCTCAACAAAATTGAGTTTCTGTATGTATTCACACACAAAGCAGACGTGTGTGTGTGTGTGTGTGTGTGTGTGTGTGTGTGTGTGTGTGTGTGTGTGTGTGTGTGTGTGTGTGTGTGTGTGTACCTGCTGTGAGAGAAGATCTCCAGCGCCACAGACGGAGACACATCGAGCGGTTCCCACGGCAGATCTCTATTCACGAGCTGCAGCACTTCACGGGTTAAACTGCGCAGATTCTCCTGCAACAGATCCAAAACACACACACACACACACACACATTTGGGCTCATTTGCATATTCATAGAACCGCGCATACTAAATGAGACAAAGGTGTCGAGTTACATTCAAGATATTTTAAGACAGACTTTTTTTCTTCAAGGAAAAATGTTTAAATATGTCATTTTGGTGATCAAAGATGAGTTTTAAGAGATAAAATGATTGATTACAAGGAGACTTTAAATAAATGTAAATGTGCACCTTGAATAAAATGCAATTCACTGAAGATAAAAGCCAAATGCATGAAAATGTGTTTGAAACATGCACAAAACTGCACTGAACATCTTCATATGAAGTTCTTTTCATACACACGCACACACATTTTAAATAATCAGAGCACATATAACAAGGAGGATTTAAGATGCATGTTAATAACTGCTGATTTCAGATATTAATAACCAGTTCTGACCTCTGAAGGAGTCCATGAGTCCAAACGAGAGTCCAGAACCAGATCACAACAGAACGCACCGGCGGTCACTGCAACACACAGGGGAACATCATCATCATCATCATCATCATCATCACTGCAAACAACAGGTGAACATCAACATCATGTTATAGGACAACTTAGTTTGAATAAACGAGCAGACTGATTCGCTACTTGCTCTAAGTTTATTTTAAATTAACAGCAAGACAACTAGAAGTGAATGTGCTTTTCATTAAATGAATCACACACAGTAAACACATCCTTAACAAAAAAAAAAAAACGTTGCAATGAACTTTGCAATTTAGACGCGCAGACTGGGTGCCGGTGCGGTGAGACGTACGGCTCGGGCAGATTCAGTTTGAAGTAGTTCATCCTCGGATGCGGCGCCGCTCGCGCCTTTTTTGCCGCGCGCACCTTCGAGTATAAACAAGGCTTTAACAAGGCGTGCGCTTTGATCGGTCTCCCAATCATCTCCAGCAGCTCCGCCTCCTAAGCACCACTGACTCCGCCTCCGTTTCCCTCGTAAGCTGATATTTATATTTAAACATTTTCTATGATAAAAAAATGTTTGTAAAAAATATTTTAACACGGTTTTGGCGGTTATAGAGTTCTAATGACGGTGTTCAACTGTAACCGTCGGTCTCACGGTTATATAATAACCGTCACAGCCCTAGTAGCCGCGTTTCCATTACCCTTCAAATTGCGCAAATTGAAATTGCGAATTAAAAATACGGCCAATGGAAACACGTCAATTTCGCAAAAACTCCATTCATTGCAAAAATGTTTTTCATCATGTCCTCGTTTACACTGTCAGTAGCCGCGTTTCCATTACAGACTTGCGCAAAACTTTAGTGATTTTTTCTAAATGTCGACAAAAAACTATTGCGAAATGACGGCGTTTCCATTAACCGATGTTATGTGAATAAAACATCATTTTTTCCTCTCGCGATAATCATTCCAGAAATCATGGCGACGGATGTTGGTGGGTTTATGTATATCAGGCGCTGCACTGGCCATTATTATTAATGGAAGGAGACCGTGTGTGTGTGTGTGTGTGTGTGTGTGTGTGTGTGTGTGTGTGTGTGTGTGTGTGTGTGTGTGTGTGTGTGTGTGTGTGTGTGTGTGTGTGTGTGTGTGTGTGTGTGTGTGTGTGTGTGTGTGTGTGTGTGTGTGTGTGTGTGTGTGTGTGTGTGTGTGTGTGTGTGTGTGTGTGTGTGTGTGAGATCCAGCATTAATGGCCAGGAAAAACACATGCTGTGAGTGGCTCATATGAGGAGTTTCTGGATACTTTTGCTTCGACATCTTCATTGTTGCGTTTCTTTGAGGTCTAGAATCCAGTATTCCTGTAATTCTTTTGTTTTTTATGAATTTAATAAAGAACTGTCTCGTATTCTGTCCAAACACACCAAACATCTGCGTCAGGTGACTGTAAATGCACCAAAACTGTTTCCATTGCAGTTTTGCGAAATATTTATTTTTCGAATTGCGTGAAAAAAAAACTCATGCGAGCGTAAAAACTTTTTCGTGATAAATGGGAGTTCCAATTCTCAATTTTAATTTGCGCAATTTGAAAGGTAACGTAAAAGTTTCGATGTTTTGTGTTTTGTGATTTCATGCATTCAGATATTTTGAGATCGGTTTCAGGCCTCGTTCATATGTGGAAATAAATCAGATATGAATCAGATTTGTGCCAATGCGACTCATGTAAACAGGCAGATCAGATTTTCTGAGGCGTTAGGCTACGTCTCCGCGGTTTAATGACGAGAGAAACCCAGACGCGCACCACGATCTCATGAAAGTGTGTATCTATAGCATGTTTACACTCGCCATACTATCTGAAACATTGCGCATCTTAAAGCGGATTCTTGCACAGATGTATGAACGTGAAATATGCTTGATGCTAGCTCTGCGATATATATATATATATGTGTATATAAGTTCGCCAAACATCATCATGACTTTGAGGCGGAGGACAACATACAACACGATCTCATGAAAGACCTGCAGTGTAAACGAGGCTTATGATCAGATGATCACGTGACTTCAAATGTACTGAAACATCATTTTTTTGTAGTGTTATGCATGTTATCAGACTAAACTTTCCTGCTCATACAGGGTTTAACAAGTTCCTATTGCTCAATTTTGGTTTTTTCCACCTTGTTACACTGGTCAAAAATGTCCAGCCTACAGAAAATTGCTAATAAATCTCTGGTTATGCTATTAATGCCAAATATTGGACTTAAGTTGTTTTCATTCAATCTGAACTGATGTTCCTGCCAGCTTATGTGAACTTTATTCACTCAAAAAACTGAGGTGCATGAACTCAAATCAGTGTCCAATCAGATCAATAAATCAAAACTGTGCTAATTGACAAAAAGATTGAATCCAATATTTGGTGATAATGGAGCATAATGAGAGAAAATTAAAAGTGTTAACGGGATCAATCCTACCTGGTACTTCAGGAAGCATCAGCAGCTCGACGCTAAACTCGTCTTTAAACGCTCCGTCGAGCACATGACCCAGAAGAGAAGCACAGGAGCGCCAGTACGCCTGACACACACACACACACACACACACAATGAACACAAGTTCATTATGCCTCTATGATAAATGACACATTCATGATTTAAAAAAAAAACATTAGAAAGCATTTTAGGGCCCTTTCACATCTACTTTATTAGATCTGGATTTTCTGACTTTTCAGTTCGATCCGAATCAAAAAAGGTTTGGTTTGTTTCTAGTGTGAACGCATTTTCTGTGTGGTTCGGACTTTCAGAGCATTCACAGGAAGTTCCGGTGTGTCCCGCGGGATTGCTTGCGGTCTCCTCCTCACTTCCTGCCGGCGACGATAAAACGTTCGCACAACGAGGACGTTCATTTGACGAATTTGAACTAGCCTTGAGTATAGCTGGAGCTGCAGACAGTAATGCCGTAATAATACAGTCCAATAATAATAATACATAATACAATAATACAAAATCATAACACTTTACAATAAGGTGCCTATTAGTTAATGCATTAACTATCATTTATATTTATATATTTTTTATGAAATATTGCAGTATTTATTATTAATTATCTGTGCACATCATTATTATCATGTTAAATTGATGTTCCTGGTAATGTTGAATGAGAATAAGTTCCTCTTGCAGCATCTCTTCTCTGATGATGTGGGCGGGGCTATAACCTGTCACTCACTCGAGATCAGCCAATAGCAAACCACAACCATCCAATCAATTCCCCACAGACACAATCAAGCCCCCCCCACATGTGTTCTAGTTCCAGAAGCGTTTCACTCGATATACGACACAATAGAGGAGAAAATAACACACAGTCTCAGAACGGTTTTACATCAAACACAAACCCTGACCTGATTGACTATCTGAGGGTCTTCATCTTTAAAGGTGAGGAGGGTGAGGTCACAGGAGCGGGTCAAAGGTCGATGCATATGCCACGGTTCTCCATCCACCAGAGCCAGAACCGAACTCTTCACATGCCACTCCGTCAGATCTGACACAAACACGAGAGATTATAAACACGTTTGTTTCTTTCTGCTACGGGATCGGTTTTCGCAGTCGTTTATTTGAGTCACACACTGAAACGAATCGTTAAAAACAGACGAATCACATAAACACATAACATTCATATAATTGATACTGGATATACAGGATGTGTGGATGTGTGGTGTGTGTAGCGTCTGTAGAGTGTGTGGCGTGTGTGTAGCGTGTGTGGAGCGTGTGTGTATGTGTAGTGTGTGTGGCGTGTGTGTAGCGTGTGGCGTGTGTGTAGCGTGTGTGGATGTGTAGCGTGTGTAGCGTGTGTGGAGCGTGTGTGTATGTGTAGTGTGTGTAGCGTGTGTGGTGTGTGTGGCGTGTGCGTAGCGTGTATGTAGCGTGTGTGGATGTGTAGCGTGTGTGGATGTGTAGCGTATGTGTAGCGTGTGTGTGGCGTGTGTGTAGCGTGTGTGTAGCGTGTGTGGATGTGTAGCGTGTGTGTAGCGTATGTGTAGCGTGTGTGTGTGGCGTGTGTGTAGCGTGTGTGGATGTGTAGCGTGTGTGTAGCGCGTGTGGAGCGTGTGTGGAGCGTGTGTGTATGTGTAGTGTGTGTGGCGTGTGTGTAGCGTGTGTGGTGTGTGTGGCATGTGTGTAGCGTGTGTGTAGCCTCTGTAGACTGTGTGGCGTGTGTGTAGCGTGTGTGGAGCGTGTGTGTATGTGTAGTGTGTGTGGCGTGTGTGTAGCGTGTGTGTAGCGTGTGTGGTGTGTGTGGCGTGTGTGTAGCGTGTGTAGCGTGTGTGGATGTGTAGCGTGTGTGGATGTGTACGTGTGTAGCGTGTGTGTGTGTAGCGTGTGTGTAGTGTGTGTGTGGATATGTAGCGTGTGTAGCGTGTGTGGTGTGTGTAGCGTGTGTGTGGATGTGTAGCGTGTGTGGATATAGTTGTAGCGTGGTGTAGTCGTGTGGTGTGTGGTATGTGTGTGCGTGTGTGTGGATGTGTGCGTGTGTGGATGTGTGCGTGTGTGGATATGTCGTGTGTAGCGTTGTGCGGATGTGTAGCGTGTGTGGATGTGTAGCGTGTGTGGATGTGTGCGTGTGTGGATGTGTAGCGTGTGGATGTGTAGCGTGTGTGGATGTGTGGCGTGTGTAGGGTGTGGATGTGTAGCGTGTGTGGATGTGTAGCGTTGTGGATGTGTAGCGTGTGTGGTGTGTGGATGTGTAGCGTGTGTGGATGTGTAGCGTGTGTGGATGTGTAGCGTTGTGGATGTGTAGCGTGTGTGTAGCGTGTGTGGATGTGTAGCGTGTGTGGATGTGTAGCGGTGTGGTGTGTAGCTGTGTGTGGTGTGTAGCGTGTGTGGATGTGTAGCGTGTGTGGATGTGTAGCGTGTGTGGATGTGTAGCGTTGTGTAGCGTGTGTGGATGTGTGGCGTGTGTGGATGTGTAGCGCATGACATAATATAATACTAGAGCCCTAGTTGTGCCGCTTTGTGAACGTGTGGCTGACGATACGTCAACGGGTCCGCCATTTTGGCGGAGGCAAGACTGCACTGTAATCAAGGGTGAGCTGCGTTTTTTTTCTGGATAAAAACAAAAACTGTTTTTATATTTATCAACCGATTTCAGTGGTTTGTAGGCTATGTGGTGTACAAAAAGTTCCATCTCTAGTTATTTAAAATCTCAATAGTTACACTTGTAAAATATTTGTTTTAATAAAGAATGGTCAAATTCTTTTGGACTTGTCATGTATCTGGCTTTTTATTCTTGGATAAGAATGATGAAGACCCCCATACTGAGATATAATTTAAGTTTTCTTATTGTGGAAAAAGCATTTTCTGTGATTGACCAGATTTGAGCAATAACAAAGATAACTGATGGATCCATGCTAATACATATGTTATGGTACAACTAACATTTGTGAGAAGTAATAGTAAATAGTTTAGTCAATAACATAAACAAATAGTATACAGCAAATAAAATAGTAATGAATAGTATAATTATATAATATCATACAATAATACAATCACAAAAATATTGATAATAGCATATGGTTTATTAATAATACTATAATAATAGCAATAGAATAAGAAATATCAATTACAGAATATACACAATAAAAAATAAGTTAAATAGTGACTTATATTTAATATTTAACTCTTTTTGTTAAATTTCAGTTTTATTGATCAGTAATAGCAGAAGTAGCTTCAGTCAAACATACAGCAGGATACAACGTTAAAAAAGCCTAAATATAAAGTTATGAAACTTCACTTTGCCCTCAGCCAAAACGATTTACCAGGGAACCATTTATAGATTAATGAGACCAAAGATCGCCCGTTAGATATACACAAGACGAATTATATCTCATGTTTAACCACTAGACTAGAGACATCCGAGCCGGCGGCAAACTTCAGACGCTCTGGCCGAGGTAAGGCTGTCCTCTGCGGGCTTAATGAGCGCCGAGCGCCCGGTGATCGCGTCGTACAACTCCGAAACCGTCAGATCAAAGTTTTAAATAGGCGCTATCTTTATAAACAAACCACATATTTAAGCTTTAAACAACTACATTGTCGACTGAAAAACTATTAAAAATACATTTCGTGACACAATAACAGTAGTATTTTTTAATTTATCCTCTGAACGTTACTATTACTAATTAAATAATGACCAAATACAACCAAAAACAAACGTTCAGTCTTGCCTGTGAAAGATAATTCCTCGAAAACTTTTTTTCAATTGTGTGGCGATTTGTACAGCCCCAAGCAGCGCACAAAACAGGCATTTTTCTCATTCCCAGTATGAGAGGTATGGGAAAGTTGCCATCCCCAATATGGCGGCGCCGTTGACGTGCGCTCCAGCGGCCAATAGGGCGTCTATGTATTATATTATGTCTATGGTGTAGCGTGTGTGGATGTGTAGCGTGTGTGGATGTGTAGCGTGTGTGGATGTGTAGCGTGTGTGTAGCGTAGCGTGTGTGGATGTGTAGCGTGTGTGGATGTGTAGCGTGTGTGATGTGTAGCGTGTGTGGATGTGTAGCGTGTGTGGATGTGTAGCGTGGTGTGGATGTGTAGCGTGTGTGGATGTGTAGCGTGTGTAGCGTGTGTGGATGTGTAGCGTGTGTGTAGCGTGTGTGGATGTGTAGCGTGTGTTAGCGTGTGTGGATGTGTAGCGTGTGTGGATGTGTAGCGTGTGTGGATGTGTAGCGTGTGTGGATGTGTAGCGTGTGTGGATGTGTAGCTGTGTGTGGATGTGTAGCGTGTGTGGATGTGTAGCGTGTGTGTGATGTGTAGCGTGTGTGGATGTGTGTGTGTGGATGTGTGCGTGTGTGGATGTGTAGCGTGTGTGTGGATGTGTAGCGTGTGTGGATGTGTAGCGTGTGTGTGGATGTGTGGTGCGTGTGTGGATGTGTGGCGTGTGTGGATGTGTGGCGTGTGTGTAGCGTGTGTGTGGATGTGTAGCTGTGTGGATGTGTAGCGTGTGTGGATGTGTAGCGTGTGTGGTGGTGTAGCTGTGTGTGGATGTGTAGCGTGTGTGGATGTGTAGCGTGTGTGGATGTGTAGCGTGTGTGGATGTGTGGCGTGTGTGGATGTGTAGCTGTGTGTGTAGCGTGTGTGGATGTGTAGCTGTGTGGATGTGTAGCTTGTGTGGATGTGTAGCGTGTGTGGATGTGTACGTGTGTGTGGATGTGTAGCGTGTGTGGATGTGTAGGTGTGTGGATGTGTAGCGTGTGTGTGGATGTGTAGCGTGTGTGGATGTGTAGCGTGTGTGTGGATGTGTAGCGTTGTGTGTAGCGTGTGTGGATGTTAGCGTGTGTGGATGTGTAGCGTGTGTGGATGTGTAGCGTGTGTGTGTGGTGGATGTGTAGCGTGTGTGGATGTGTAGCGTGTGTGGGATGTGTAGCGTGTGTGGATGTGTAGCGTGTGTGTGTAGGTGTGTGGATGTGTAGCGTGTGTGGATGTGTAGCGTGTGTGGATGTGTAGCGTGTGTGTGGATGTGTAGCGTGTGTGGATGTGTAGCGTGTGTGGATGTGTAGCGTGTGTGGATGTGTAGCGTGTGTGGATGTGTAGCGTGTGTGTGGATGTGTAGCGTGTGTGGATGTGTAGCGTGTGTGTGGATGTGTAGCGTGTGTGGATGTGTAGCGTGTGTGGATGTGTAGCGTGTGTGGATGTGTAGCGTTGTGTGGATGTGTAGCGTGTGTGGATGTGTAGCGTGTGTGGATGTGTAGCGTGTGTGGATGTGTAGCGTGTGTGGATGTGTAGCGTGTGTGGATGTGTAGCGTGTGTGGATGTGTAGCGTGTGTGGATGTGTAGCGTGTGTGGATGTGTAGCGTGTGTGTGGTAGCGTGTGTGGATGGTAGCGTGTGTGGATGTGTAGCGTGTGTGGATGTGTAGCGTGTGTGTGGATGTGTAGCGTGTGTGGATGTGAGCATGTGTAGCTTGTGTGCTGTGGTGTGTAGCGTGTGTGATGGAGCTGTGTAGCGTGTGTGGATGTGTCATGTGTAGTGGGCGTGTGTGTAGGCGTGTGTGGATGTGTAGCGGGGTGTTGTAGCGTGTGTGATGTGTAGCATGTGTAGCGTGGGTGTGTGTAGCGTGTGTGTGTGGGGTGTGTGGTGGATGTGTAATGTGTGTGTAGTGTGTGTGGATGTGTAGCGTGTCAGACACTCACGGCGTGTGCAGCTGTGTGGCGTGGACTGGCCCCGGTTCATGACGAGTAGCGCCCCCTGGAGGCCGGCCCTTGCAGGCTCACCTCGATCTTCTCAGTGCGCGGATACAGAGAGCGCTGACGCTGCTGCTCCTCCGAGAACTGAGCGCTGCGACGACTGCGCAGATCAGCGGACGAGAGACGCGCAGACGAGTCACGCGCAGCCGCTGCGCTCGACGCCAGGCCTGCAAACACAGTCATTCAGCACAATATTATACTCAACTATCACTGTAAAGCTGTCTATTATACTATATATCATCACTGTAAAGCTGTCTATTATACTATATATCATCACTGTAAAGCTGTCTATTATACTATATATCATCACTGTAAAAGCTGTCTATTATACTATATATCATCACTGTAAAGATGTCTATTATACTATATATCATCACTGTAAAGCTGTCTATTATACTATATATCACAGGGCTCGAAATTAACTTTTTTACTTGGTAGCACTGGTGCTCCCAACTTCAAAAAGTTAGGAGCACCAGCAAAAATTTAGGAGCACCACAACTACAAATTATATATTTACAGATTTCATTTCACTGGGGCTTTACACATCCTGTGGCCAAGGTCTTCTGGCTCTATCATCTCACCCCGATGATATTGACACATGATTTGTCATTTGCATACGTCATGTTAATCGCAACTCCGTTCTTTTCCCATGAGCTGCAACATGGTTTAAAATAAATTGAGTGAAGGCAAGCTCTTCTTTGGCGATGGTAAATGTGGTTGTATATTTGACGTATAATTAGCTCTGCCAATAGAGCGGAACGACCAGCAGCATCCTGCCGATTAAAAGCCGAACCTGATGAATCTAAAAAATATGTGGACTGTGTGTGAAGATGAGCTAATTGATACAATAAAAAAATCATTTTTAAACAGCCCTTAAATCACAGAGCAAATAAATAAGTCACAGCTTGTTCGTGTGTTATAACTTAAATCTAGACTTTCACACTATATTTCACACACTGGTTGGCCAAAAATATAACATTAGCTCTATTGAACACACACACATCTGCAAAAAAAACCCTCAGTCTTCAGTCCAGAAAATAGTGTTTCATATTTCATGTCGGTGTAACTAATGGAAATAAGGTGTGGCCCCTTTAAGAGCTGCGCGCGCCCTCTTCAACTGTCTGCACTCTTAACTTGGTTTTCAGGCTGCTAAGATAGCTAACGTTAGTACCGTGTAGTTCGACTTTTTCAGTTTTCCTACACATTCAGAGGGAACTACGATATAACTGAATATAACTAAACATTAAATTACCATACCTCTCAATCTACAGATTCCAGCGTTTTTATCGTTGTTTTATTTAACTGTGACCGACCTCCTGTTTCACGGAGCAGCAGCAGCCAGCGCGCTCATCTCATGGGTCACCTGACCTGCATGGCCAAACGTCCGCTGAGCAGAAATCAGCTCTCACAGCCTCAGTACGACCATCACGGTGTTCGTTAAAAATGTAAAACTGGCCCTAAATCAGTTGATCAGCTGTCATCATTGATTGACATCATTTCTCTTGTTTCTTGTGTTGACGAACTTGACCAACTACCTATCAGATCTGGGGTGGCCACAGGGGTGGCCAATGAGCTTTCAGGGGTGGCCCTGGCCACCCCAGGCCACCCCAGGCCACCCCCTAGAATCGCCACTGTTACACAGATTCAGACGTCTCGTGAGTTCAGTGTTGGACAGATCAGTTGTTTTAACCATTCATTAAAGTGAATCGTTTCAAATGAGTCATTAGTTCGCGAATCGGACGTGTCATTAGTGGACGTGTGTAGCCTACGGCACAGGCTGTGTGATTATCCCGGCAGTTTATTTTTTAGCACAATTCACACTACGCAGTAATTCAGGAGAAAAAAATCTCTGAATACTCCACGTGAAACTTTGGTCTTCCGCCCTTTTTCTATCGTGCCAAATGGTTTTGATTAATGCGCGAGGGAGAGAAGACAGCGCTCGTGTTGTTTGAAGACGTGAGAGAGCGCACGCGCGGCCGGTGAGATGCGCCCTGTCATTCTATTCTACATCACTCATCGATCAAATAAGGCTTTGGCGGCCGCCAAAAAAATGAATGCAGGAAAAACCTGGATTGGTTATATAACGTTGGGTAGAATGATGGTCCGGCCATCGCGTATCAGCGCACAAGGTACACACTGTGAAGTAATTTGCAAACGTTTTTTTTAGAGGAATGAAAACAGGTCGCACCACAACCATTATTTGCACTCGCACAAATGCTCCCAAATATATTTTTAGGTCGCACAGATTAAATTTCAGGAGCATATGCGACCAAAATGGTCGCAATTTCGAGCCTTGTATCATCACTGTAAAGCTGTCTATTATACTATATATCATCACTGTAAAGCTGTCTATTATACTATATATCATCACTGTAAAGCTGTCTATTATACTATATATCATCACTGTAAAGATGTCTATTATACTATATATCATCACTGTAAAGCTGTCTATTATACTATACATCATCACTGTAAAGCTGTCTATTATACTATATATCATCACTGTAAAGCTGTCTATTATACTATATATCATCACTGTAAAGCTGTCTATTATACTATATATCATCACTATAAAGCTGTCTATTATACTATATATCATCACTGTAAAGCTGTCTTTTTAACTATATATCATCACTGTAAAGCTGTCTATTATACTATATATCATCACTGTAAAGATGTCTATTATACTATATATCATCACTGTAAAGATGTCTATTATACTATATATCATCACTGTAAAGCATGTATATATACATACTTAAGTATTATTATATTCATCACTGTAAAGCTGTCTATTATACTATATATCATCACTGTAAAGCTGTCTATTATACTATATATCATCACTGTAAAGTGTCTATTATACTATATATCATCACTGTAAAGCATGTCTTTATTATACTATTATATCATCACTGTAAAGCTGTCTATTATACTATATATCATCACTGTAAAGCTGTATTATACTATATATCATCATCTGTAAAGATGTCTATTATACTATATATCATCACTGTAAAGCTGTCTATTTATACTATATATCTCACTGTAAAGCTGTCTATTATACTATATATCATCACTGTAAAGCTGTCTATTATACTATATATCATCACTGTAAAGCTGTCTATTATACTATATATCATCACTGTAAAGCTGTCTATTATACTATATATCATCACTGTAAAGTGTCTATTATACTATATATCATCACTGTAAAGCTGTCTATTATACTATATATCATCACTGTAAAGCTGTCTATTATACTATATATTCATACACTGTAAAGCTGTCTATTATACTATATATCATCACTGTAAAGCTGTCTATTATACTATATATCATCACTGTAAAGCTGTCTATTAACTAGTATCATATTATACTATATATCATCACTGTAAAGCTGTCTATTATACTATATATCATCACTGTAAAGTGTCTATTATACTATTATCTCACTGTAAAGCTGTCTATTAACTATAATCATCACTGTAAAGCTGTCTATTATACTATATATCATCACTGTAAAGCTATTATACTTCATCACTGTAAAGCTGTCTATTATACTATATATCATCACTGTAAAGCTGTCTATTATACTATATATCATCACTGTAAAGATGTCTATTATACTATATATCATCACTGTAAAGATGTCTATTATACTATATACATATCATCATATAAAGATGTCTATTATACTATATATCATCACTCTAAAGCTGTCTATTATACTATATATCATCACTGTAAAGCTGTCTATTATACTATATATCATCACTGTAAAGCTGTCTATTATATTTATATATCACTATTTATACTATTATATCACTGTAAAGCTGTCTATTATACTATATATCATCACTATAAAGCTGTCTATTATACTATATATCATCACTGTAAAGCTGTCTATTATACTTCATCACTGTAAAGCTGTCTATTATACTATATATCATCACTGTAAAGCTGTCTATTATACTATATATCATCACTGTAAAGCTGTCTATTATACTATATATCATCACTGTAAAAGCTGTCTATTATACTATATATCATCACTGTAAAGCTGTCTATTATACTATATATCATCACTGTAAAAGCTGTCTATTATACTATATATCATCACTGTAAAGATGTCTATTATACTATATATCATCACTGTAAAGCTGTCTATTATACTATATATCATCACTGTAAAGCTGTCTATTATACTATATATCATCACTGTAAAGCTGTCTATTATACTATATATCATCACTGTAAAGCTGTCTATATTATACTAATATATCATCACTGTAAAGATGTCTATTATACTATATATCATCACTGTAAAGCTGTCTATTATACTATACATCATCACTGTAAAGCTGTCTATTATACTATATATCATCACTGTAAAGCTGTCTATTATACTATATATCATCACTGTAAAGCTGTCTATTATACTATATATCATCACTATAAAGATGTCTATTATACTATATATCATCACTGTAAAGCTATCTATTATACTTCATCACTGTAAAGCTGTCTATTATACTATATATCATCACTGTAAAGCTGTCTATTATACTATATTATCATCACTGTAAAGATGTCTATTATACATATATATCATCACTGTAAAGATGTCTATTATACTATATATCATCACTGTAAAGCTGTCTATTATACTATATATCATCACTGTAAAGCTATCTATTATACTTCATCACTGTAAAGCTGTCTATTATACTATATATCATCACTGTAAAGCTGTCTATTATACTATATATCATCACTGTAAAGCTGTCTATTATACTATATATCATCACTGTAAAGATGTCTATTATACTATATATCATCACTGTAAAGATGTCTATTATACTATATATCATCACTGTAAAGCTGTCTATTATACTATATATCATCACTGTAAAGCTGTCTATTATACTATATATCACTATTATACTATATATCATCACTGTAAAGCTGTCTATTATACTATATATCGTCACTGTAAAGCTGTCTATTATACTATATATCATCACTGTAAAGCTGTCTATTATACTATATATCATCACTGTAAAGCTGTCTATTATACTATATATCATCACTGTAAAGCTATTATACTTCATCACTGTAAAGCTGTCTATTATACTATATATCATCACTGTAAAGCTGTCTATTATACTATATATCATCACTGTAAAGATGTCTATTATACTATATATCATCACTGTAAAGATGTCTATTATACTATATATCATCACTATAAAGATGTCTATTATACTATATATCATCACTCTAAAGCTGTCTATTATACTATATATCATCACTGTAAAGCTGTCTATTATACTATATATCATCACTGTAAAGCTGTCTATTATACTATATATCACTATTATACTATATATCATCACTGTAAAGCTGTCTATTATACTATATATCATCACTATAAAGCTGTCTATTATACTATATATCATCACTGTAAAGCTGTCTATTATACTTCATCACTGTAAAGCTGTCTATTATACTATATATCATCACTGTAAAGCTGTCTATTATACTATATATCATCACTGTAAAGATGTCTATTGATGAGATGAGATGATGAGATGATGACGTATTGACGTAGTGTGTGTGTGTGTGTGCGTTGGGTGCGAAAATTCAACATGGCAGCGCGCCGCTGCTAGAAAAAGATAAACTTTTTTTATTTTTTCTTCTCTCTCTCTCGCTTTTTTTCCGTAACAACATCACCCGCTTTAAACTAACTCAAAACCTGGATTTCAACTCGGACCTGGACCAACTGGAGGATTACATAGACCATCACTTCAACAAACTTTGTACAATGGGCCGATCACGCAAAGCCAAAAAACCACGCACTTCGGATTCTCCCTTATCAACCGATTCTCCGCCGTCATCACCAACATCACCAGCATCCACTCCTACCAAAACAAACTGCTGTTCCGACATACTTTTATCAATCAACGAACGCTTATCTCACTTGGATTCTAGACTCTCACTAATCGAAGTACTACACAAAGAATTTCAAAACCTCCGCCATAGCCTGGAATACAGTCAACAACAAGTCGATTCGCTCACAGAAGAAAACAAATCACTGAAAAGCTCCGTGGACACACTCACTGCAAAATTTTCCACTGTAAACACTCAACTTACCTCCGTCATCGCTGAGAACAAAGCCATGCAAGAAACCATCCTGGATATACAGTCACGAAGTATGAGAGACAATCTAATCTTCTCCGGCATTCCCGAATCATCCACCGAAGATCCCGAAAAATCTGTTAAGGACTTCATGGTTAACCAGCTCAAACTTACACCAGAGACTGTAGAGCACATCACTTTCCATCGCGTTCACCGTTTAGGACAGAAACCCATCAACTCCACCCGTTCCCGGCCCATCATCGCCAAATTCGAACATTTCAAGCAAAAAGTACTGGTTCAGCGACAAGGACGGCAGCTCAAAGGGACTCATTACGGACTCAACGACCAATATCCACAAGAGATCATCCGCAGACGTAAGCTACTTTTCCCCATCCGTAAGACAATGATCACTCAAGGTAAAAAAGCAATCATCACAGTGGACAAATTATATATTGATGGACAATTGTTTAGAGACAAAGACACTACTCCCTGGCTTTACTGATTATTGAAACTAGCAATGTAACATTTCCAATCCGTTTATGCTCAATTTATATTCAATTCATAATCTTCATATTCTTTAATTAAACCACTCGCACCACGCACACACATTGTATTCTAAATGCACCTAAATAGCCTTGCTCACTGTTTATATGTTCTGTTGTTGGTTGTATCTATGTTTTCCCTGTTTTATTTGTCATTTGGTGTTATAGATTTACACACACACACACACACACACACACACACACACACACACACACACACACACACACACACACACACACACACACACACACACACACACACACACATTCACATCCATACACACAGACTTATACTCACACAAGGTAACAATGAAATGTACATTATAGGTTAATGCAATTGAAATTCTTAACTTGGAATATTCGTGGAGTTGGTTCACAAACAAAAAAGCATAAAGTTTTAAATTACCTGAAAAATACACAAGCAGATATATGTCTAATACAGGAAACACACCTCTCACAATATACACAAAACAGTTTAAAAACTACACATTTTAACCACTGTTTTTCCTCCTACTATAATTCAAAACAAAGAGGAGTATGCATCTTAATAAACAAAAAAATACAGTTTAACCACCATACAACCATTTCAGACCCTGAAGGCCGTTTTATCATTATTAACATTTCAATCAACAATAATCCAATTACAATTGGCAACATTTATGGACCAAACTCTGATGATTCATCCTTCTTTGTAAATTTTTTTTCCTCTCTTTCAAACATTTCCAACGGTCCAATAATTATAGGGGGAGACTATAACACTGTAATCAATCCATCATTTGACAGGTCAAAACATACAGGAAAATCTTGGCAGTCCTCTAAAACTATAAAACAGTTCATGAGTGATTTTGGTCTTGGTGATGGTTGGAGGCTACAACACCCACTCGCTAGAGAATACACCTTTTATTCTAATGTCCACCAAACCTACTCCCGCATTGATTTCTTTCTAACCAGTAATTCAATCATACCAAATATCTTAGAAACCAAAATACATCCGATCATTATTAGTGACCACTCTCCAGTAACTCTCACATGGAATCCATCTGCAATACCAAAGCACCGCACCAGATGGCGTTTTAATACATCACTCTTGAAAGATCCAGAATTTGACAGCTACTTCAAGAGAGAGTGGACATCCTTCCTTGAAATAAATGACTCTCCAAAGTCGTCAGCATCACTGCTCTGGGAAACATGGAAAGTAGTTTTACGGGGGAAAATTATATCATATTCAGTACATAAAAAAAAAAAGGACAGAGAAAAAGAAGTCCAACTGGAAGAAAGAATAAAAGAATTAGAGATTTTACACGCAAATAATCAATCAGAAAGCACCTATAAAGAAATTAGAGAAAAAACATTTTTGCTTAATGAAATAATAAACAAAAGAAACCAGTTTCTGATTCACAGGCTCCGTCAAGAAACTTTTCACCATAGCAATAAATCCGGAAAATATTTAGCCAGTCAAATTAAAAGAAATAAAGAAAAAACAGCAATAACCTCCATCAGAAACTCGGCAGGGAAGCTAACCAATTCACCAGTTGAGATAAACAAGATATTTCAAGAATATTATGCAAAATTATACTCATCTGATCTGGACCCAAACCAAGAAGACATAACCCAATTCCTCGATAACACCATTCTACCAAAACTCAACATGGAACAAGTAAACACATTAGAATTACCAATCACAGAAAAAGAACTTCACTCCGCATTGAAAAGCATGCAAAATAATAAAGCACCAGGTCCAGATGGCTTCCCTGCTGAGTTTTACGAACATTTTTGGTCAACCTTATACCCATTATTTAGCAGAACAATAACAGAAATAAAACATAACGCGAAGTTCCCTTCCCATATGAATACAGCACTTATATCACTCATTCCTAAACCTAACAAAGACCACACCTTCACATCTAACTATCGTCCTATCTCACTTATAAATGTTGACATAAAAATTATTAGCAAAGCACTAGCCCATAGAATTGAACAAATTATACCATATATAATCCACCCTGATCAGACCGGCTTTATAAAGGGTAGACACGCATCCAATAACACCCGCAGATTATACAATTTAATGCACTACTCATCAGTACAACAGAAAGATACTCTCATTGCCACATTAGATGCCGAAAAAAGCTTTTGATAGGGTCAACTGGAAATTTTTATTCACCACGTTACAAAAATTCGGCTTTGGAGAGTCATTTATTAACTGGATTAAGATTTTATACACATCACCATCGGCCACGGTCACAACCAATGGACTAACATCACAAAGCTTCACACTGCACAGGGGGACGAGGCAGGGATGTCCGCTCTCTCCATCCCTATTCACGATTTTTATTGAACCTTTAGCAGCAGCTATCCGTCAAAACCCAGCAATCAAAGGTATTGAAACACCACAACAAACACATAAAATCTCACTTTATGCAGATGATATCTTACTATATATACAAGAACCCCTAGCATCTACTCAAGAAATAATTAAAACAATCCAGTCCTTCTCAAAAATATCAGATTATGCAATAAACTGGAATAAATCTTTCATCCTCCCTTTACATAAAGCCAAATGGGATGTGGCACCCCATCAATCACCGATACCTATATGTCATGATCACATCACTTACTTAGGCATTAAAATTTCCTCCAGACTGTCAGAGTTGGTAACACTCAACTTCACACCACTGCTAAAAAAAATAGAAGAAGATTTGCTCAGGTGGCTCAACCTTCCAATCTCCATAATCGGCAGGATAGCAGCAATAAAAATGACGATTTTACCGAAAATTAATTACCTATTTTCAATGATTCCAACCCACCCCACACTCACCTGGTTTAAATCACTAGACTCCATTATAACTCGCTTCTACTGGAAAAATAAAACACCAAGGATAAAACTCACTACACTACAAAAAAGTAAGGTTCACGGAGGACTAGAAGCACCAAATTTCCAATATTACTCAATGGCTAACCAACTGCAATACATATACAAATGGATTCACCCCACCCAATCTGATATTATATGGCTAGATATAGAACAATCACTATGCAAAGAATTAAATATAGCTGACATACCGTTCCTCACCAAATCAATTAAACAACACACATGTTTTAATGCAGTAACTATAGCCGCCACTCTGACAGCCTGGTGGAAATTTCACCAAATCACAAATTCTACATTAGCTCCATCTAACCTCACCCCACTGTGGAACAACCGTGACTTTATAAGCAATAAAAAAACATTGAATTTTCACACATGGGCGGAAAAGGGTATCACCCACATTAAGCATATTCTCAAATCTAACACATTTACACCATTTCCGCAACTGGCCCAGGAGTATGGCATCGGGAGCAACGAATTTTTAAAATACCTACAACTCAAATCTTCTGTTCTGACAAAAATAAACATCAGAGACACAAATTTAGAACTCCCACCGGCAATATCAGACTTGGTCAACATTTCCTCCCCAAAGAAACTTCTCTCTAAAATATACAAAATCATTTCAAACCAACTTCAGACCATACACTTACCAACAATAAAATGGGAAAACGATCTTTCAATAGCTCCTGATGCCAACTTCTGGACCCAAATCTGTAAAAACATCTATCTCATGTCCAAAAATGCGAATCTTCAGTTAATACAATACAAAATACTTCACAGAACACATTACACGGGCAGCAGATTAGCTAAAATGGGTTTCACATCAGAAGTTTGCACACATTGTACTCACAATTCTACAGATACATACATCCATGCAACCTGGCACTGCACTCCAATCAAACACTTTTGGGAAGAGGTCACACAGTCACTATCCACTATAGTCGGCTGCCACATCCCACTGTCGCCTTCTCTTTGCTTGCTGGGGGACCTGACAATAATCACTGATAAAACTATAAACTCTAAAATGCTCCTCATAGCTCTAACCATCGCCAAGAAAACTATCCTCATGAACTGGAAAACTAGAAATAAATTACACATTAACATTTGGAAAAATCTTATTACAGACTTCATTGCAATGGAATACGCATCTCCCCTTCATGATTACGCATCTGAAACTGACCTCTGCCGTCCAACACTTTCTGACCTCTTACAGCTATGAATTCTTTCTCTGTTTTCAACTCCGACTCCTCCCACCGTCTTAACCAACCCACGAATATTAATGCATTTTAGCTGTTTGAACTTGTTTATGTCATCATTGTTGTTACTATCTTTACTGTTATTGTTATGATTACTATTTTCACTTTTATCTTTTCATTGTTGTAATTGCTGTTGTTGCTGTCTTTTGCTTTCACCATTGCGGTCACCACTGCCATCATCATTATCATTTATTATTAATATTATTATTATCATTATTATTATAATCATCAATATTGCCATTGTCAATGCTGTATTTGAATTAAGTGTCATTTTCATCACTACGGCAATAATCCCCCCTTATCTCTTCATGGGTTTTTAATGCACCACAACATAGAATAGAAAAAAAAAAAAAAAAAAAAAAAAAAAAAAAAAAAAAAAGTATGTATATGGAAAACCTCACAAACACCAGGGCAGGCAAGACAGGCGAGAAGTGGTTTCAACGGGACAGCATCTCTGTCCCAATTTGAGACACTCTCATACTGTACTCCCTCTTTTAATGCACCTTAGACATTGCACATACACAAAAAAAAAAAAAAAAAAAAAAAAAAAAAAAAAAAGATGTCTATTATACTATATATCATCACTGTAAAAGCTGTCTATTATACTATATATCATCACTGTAAAGCTGTCTATTATACTATATATCATCACTGTAAAGCTGTCTATTATACTATATATCATCACTGTAAAGCTGTCTATTATACTATATATCATCACTGTAAAGATGTCTATTATACTATATATTATCACTGTAAAGCTGTCTATTATACTATATATCATCACTGTAAAGATGTCTATTATACTATATATCATCACTGTAAAGCTGTCTATTATACTATATATCATCACTGTAAAGCTGTCTATTATACTATATATCATCACTGTAAAGATGTCTATTATACTATATATCATCACTGTAAAGCTGTCTATTATACTATATATCATCACTGTAAAGCTATCTATTATACTTCATCACTGTAAAGCTGTCTATTATACTATATATCATCACTGTAAAGCTGTCTATTATACTATATATCATCACTGTAAAGCTGTCTATTATACTATATATCATCACTGTAAAGCTGTCTATTATACTATATATCATCACTGTAAAGCTGTCTATTATACTATATATCATCACTGTAAAGATGTCTATTATACTATATATCATCACTGTAAAGATGTCTATTATACTATATATCATCACTGTAAAGCTGTCTATTATACTATATATCATCACTGTAAAGCTGTCTATTATACTATATATCACTATTATACTATATATCATCACTGTAAAGCTGTCTATTATACTATATATCATCACTGTAAAGCTGTCTATTATACTATATATCATCACTGTAAAGCTGTCTATTATACTATATATCATCACTGTAAAGCTGTCTATTATACTATATATCATCACTGTAAAGCTATTATACTTCATCACTGTAAAGCTGTCTATTATACTATATATCATCACTGTAAAGCTGTCTATTATACTATATATCATCACTGTAAAGATGTCTATTATACTATATATCATCACTGTAAAGATGTCTATTATACTATATATCATCACTATAAAGATGTCTATTATACTATATATCATCACTCTAAAGCTGTCTATTATACTATATATCATCACTGTAAAGCTGTCTATTATACTATATATCATCACTGTAAAGCTGTCTATTATACTATATATCACTATTATACTATATATCATCACTGTAAAGCTGTCTATTATACTATATATCATCACTATAAAGCTGTCTATTATACTATATATCATCACTGTAAAGCTGTCTATTATACTTCATCACTGTAAAGCTGTCTATTATACTATATATCATCACTGTAAAGATGTCTATTATACTATATATCATCACTGTAAAAGCTGTCTATTATACTATATATCATCACTGTAAAGCTGTCTATTATACTATATATCATCACTGTAAAGCTGTCTATTATACTATATATCATCACTGTAAAGCTGTCTATTATACTATATATCATCACTGTAAAGATGTCTATTATACTATATATTATCACTGTAAAGCTGTCTATTATACTATATATCATCACTGTAAAGATGTCTATTATACTATATATCATCACTGTAAAGCTGTCTATTATACTATATATCATCACTGTAAAGCTGTCTATTATACTATATATCATCACTGTAAAGATGTCTATTATACTATATATTATCACTGTAAAGCTGTCTATTATACTATATATCATCACTGTAAAGATGTCTATTATACTATATATCATCACTGTAAAGCTGTCTATTATACTATATATCATCACTGTAAAGCTGTCTATTATACTATATATCATCACTGTAAAGCTGTCTATTATACTATATATCATCACTGTAAAGCTGTCTATTATACTATATATCATCACTGTAAAGATGTCTATTATACTATATATTATCACTGTAAAGCACATTATTGTAAGTAATGTATTAACACATTATACTAAATTATACACTATATTTCGGGAACACTTTACAATAAGGTTCATTAGTTAACATGAACTAAAAATGAACAATATTTCTGCAGCATTTATTAATCTTAGTTCATATTAATTTCAACATTTACTACTACATTATTAAAAATGAAAGGTTGTATTTGTTAACATTAGTTAATGCACTGTGAACTAACATGAACAAACAGCTGTATTTTCATTAACTAACATTTATTAACTAACAGTTAATAAATATTTAAACATTTATTAACTAACAGTTAATAAATATTGTAACAAATGTATTGCTCAATGTTAGTTCCTGTAGTTGATACATTAACGAATGTTAACTAATGAACCGTGTTTCCAGAATTTCAATCTCATAATAAATATACATTGAAATTAGTAGTCATATACTCTGATAAATGAGAAGTTGACAGTTAGTTGTAGTTGTATTCGACATCATCATCATCATCATCATCATGAGTGTGTGAAGGTCAGTAGTTTGATGTGTGTTTTATCATGATCGACTTACGGCGCTGAAGAATCTGACAGACTGTTCGAGAAGCCATGAGCGCTCACACGAACACTTCCTTCGCAATATAAACGGATAAAATATAAACTATACAGAAATAATTTCAATAAACCTGATAACTGACTAATACCAGCGACATGCTTGTACAGTTTCCGGCTGGAGGTGCAGCGATAATAACAGTCCGTGCGAACCGAAGAAACCGGCGTTTAAGGTTCCGCTTTGAGTGATGATGTCAACAAGCTCTATAATAATTACTGTCGTGTTTAATTATAGTTTTCAATTACATTGTATCTTTCAGTATTATCAAAGGAGCTATATGTAGAATATAATATATGATATAATATACTATTAATTTGTTTCAGAAATAATTGCAGCTTTATGTAGGCTAGTTTTTGCCTTCTGAATAAAAACCTTGTTTGTAGAAATATCATTTTAATTCTAGACAGTTTTGTAGTCCTTAAACTCCCTCAGAGATTTTCTTTGAGTCATTTATGAATTGTTAAACACATTTTTAAATACAAACACAATAAATCCAACCAGCATACATTGGTAAAAAATATATAATATAGGCTATATTTAAAAATAAACAAATAAAAGCTATATAATTACTTACAAGTATTAAATATCAAATATATAAAATCAATTAATTAAATGTAAGGGGTATTTATATTGTAATATATAGGCTATTGCAACAAAGCATTTCCAGCTAACGTTCTCTCGACGTTATGAAGCATTCTTCCAGTAATGTTAATATAACGTTATCTGGGCCCGTATGTATAAAACTTCTAAGAAATGCTCTTAAGAATAGTCTTAAACTTTGACTTAAGTGTCAAAAAATACTTAGTAAAAAGTAGGACTTCTCTAAGAGTAAGATACTTTTATAAAGCAGCTAAAAGCAACTTTCAGTAAAGTATAAGACTGATTCTTAAGTGCTGACTGAAGTAGCACTTAAGTGCTGCAAACTAAGGACTACAATGATGTTAACCCAAAATGGCCGCCCTGAACCTCTGAATCAGCCAATAGTGAGCCTGCAAGGGTGAGGTCACTGCAGCATGACACCAAACATTCAATGTAATTATAACAAAATAATTTAATTAAGACACTGAAACTTTAATATTTAAATTATTTTTTTTTAATTGCTTTGCATTGTGCAAAATTATCACAAATTAGTATTGAAGGAAAATTGTCAGATTCACCTTTTATTCAAATAGGCTAGTATTAAAAATTTGTTAAATATTTTGTAAGCGTATTGTGTAGTTGTGCCTGGAGTCAATTGTTTATTTGTGTTTACACAATGAAACATTCCAAATTGTACAGACATAATTTTTAGCAGGCTTTACCTCCCGGTGGTCGGCTCCGCCTGCGTCTTCAGGCAGTAAAAACAGATTCCGTTACCCTCGGATTGCGAGCTACGCACAAGAACTTTATAACACAATACTTGCTTGCTGGGCTGTTAATAAACTTTGTCACGTCATTTTGCCTCCCGAGTCTTTCTGGTTGAAATTAATAAACACTGAATTTACTTAAGCAGGACAATGACACTATTTTCTTCTAGAGCTGCTGTACAGCCAAAACTAACTTTTCCTGTAATCTCTGCAAAGCTGCTTTGAAACAATCTGTATTTAAAAAGCACCGAAGAAATAAAGGTGACTTGAAATAATTTTGTCAAATGAATACATTGATTAAGTTTAGTGTTTTGTTCTCCCTCATATATAAAAAAAAATATATAATATAAAAATATTTTCTCTTTTGAGGTTTAAGCAAACTTGAAGGGTTAAAAAAAAACTCTGCACATTACTTTTGGCCACCACTGTATATTTGGTGTGGTCAGTGTCACTATAGTGCTATTCAAGAGCCTGCTAACTGTGGACTGAAGGGCCCGAGTCATCACAGGTGCACTGATGAATTCCAGTCGCCAAATATATAAATAATACTTTAATTTCATTGCTATAAAACTTTTTTAAAGGCAAGTTACAAAAAGAATACCTTGATGATTCAAGTTTTTTTATCATTTGATCAACTCATTTTACTACAATACATCATATTTTTGTTAAAAAGTGCATAATCTCTCTGCTGCCATCTTGTTACTCCTAACTAGGTTAGGAGACCTCTCCAGCTCTCTTAAATAATGTAGGAGCTGAGACCAAGTCTTAACACTTAGGAACCTTTATGAATCACACTTACTCTTAAGTTTAGGAATAAGAGTAAAATTATGTAATTCTTAGAATTTTGACAGACTTGAGACTAAAATTTTACTCTGAGTGGCTTTATACATACGGGCCCAGGTCTTTAAAAATGTTCTGTTAACGTCACTTATTCTACATCGTTCATGGAACTTTTTTGGAATCGTAGTTGGACGTTCGTCTAGCGTTTTTTAAATGTCTCTGCTTGTTTCAGAGCGTTCAGAGAACATTCAGAAATAACGTTTTCACAACGTTTGCAAAACGTTAGAAGGTATAAGGGTGATCGGGAAATATTAGGAAGATATCACTGAATATTACTTTAACCATAGCACAAGTAAATGTCTTAGGCTACTTGTGTAAAATTCTCATCTCTGTTTTTTGTGTTAATTTAAAATGAGACAAATATGATATTATTTTAATCTGTTATTTAACTGTTGCTAACTTGTTTAATCCTGATCTAACCAGCAAAAGACTCTTACAGTGAGCCCCTATTAGAACTATATATTATATTATATTATATTATATTCTATAATAATTATATTGACAAACCATGTGGAAAAATGTGAATAAAGACTGAGAGTCAATGTTCAGAAAATATTAATTATGTTTTGAACTATGCTGTATAGCTGTATTTTGTGTTTGTTGTCAAACAAAAAAAAATATTTATTTTTAATTATTAAAAAAGGCCATTATTTTATATAAAAAAGTTATTATTTATATTTTACTGACTAAATATTTAAATTTGTCTGTTTTTTTTTTTAGACCAATAGATCATGCTTTTTAAAATGTTAGATCAGAAAATATTTGAATCTGTCATAATAGTCGTGTTATTATGAACCCCACATACGGGGCATGTTGTCACATTCACTTCCATTCTTTCGGGGTAAATCAAGAAAAAAGTAAACACTGTATCAATGAAACAAGAACACATAACTGTACTAGACATGTGTGGAATTAATGTGGGGGAAAATAAATAATCAGAACCCTAAGTAGGTTTACACAAACTGAGAAAGTCAATGTGTGTGTGTGTGTGGGGGGGGGTATGGGTATGGGTATAGAAGGAAGTGTGTGTGAGGTGCTGGTCACCACTGACCCAGATCTTCTCAGCTGTTGTACTGTCATATGTCTCTTCATGAGTTAACAGTAATTTACAGTATTAACAGTAATGTAAATGTCCTAACACCTGTTGAGATTACAACAATGCAAAGTATATTCTCTTAACCTTGCAGTTTTTCACATTTTATGTAATACTCAATTTCTCTATTTCTTTGCACAAAACTCTCCAGGAAGTGCCATTTAATGGTTTATTTTTCAAAAAGAAATCCCCGTACCCCCCTAGGGAGAGAGAGCACCCCACATAATAAATCCCAATTTACCCCTGATTATTTGTCACATTTACTAGCAATTTCTGAGTAAAAATTATAAAAGTGTAGAAAACCTTTTTCAACATTGACATTTGAGCTCATTAAACTATTCGATAGTTCGATTTATACTAACTTTAACAATGCTGTAAAAGTCAATTGCTCAGTAAATTCAATGCACAGCGCTTGTAAAGTTATTTAGTTATTATGGTAAATGTTTGGCATTTATAAGATGCTTTCTTGCATTGTGAGTTTCCCTCGGATGAGGTTTGGGTTCTTTACCGAACTCAACGGGCTCTTACTAATAAATCACTTTATGAATCATATAAACACACAGCTTTTACATCACTAGCCCTAAACCACAAACTATCATTCATCATTCATCATTCAGGGCTGGACTTCAACTATGCGACCACAACTCATATTTGGGTTGGACAAACTAGATTTTATTTAAATGGGTAACACTAATACATTATTTTATATATTACACAATACTAATATATTATTAAAAACAAAAGGTTATTTTAAGTAAGGGATAATGTATAGCGAGGCGGTTGTTATAGCGAACACCCCCCTGACAGGCTGACGGAGCCCGACGCTAGCGGAGTCTGAAGGGTTTGTATTCGCTATAACAACCGCCTCGCTATACATTATCCCTCTTATTACATGGCTACCTGCCAAATAAATCAATCATTTGACTCAAAATATTGATTTAAAAAGGAGTTTTTAAATATTGATTTAAAAATGAATATCAGTTATTTCATGGCTTGGTAGAATTCCAATGTAGAATGCGGTGATAACAGACACTGCTTAGAAACACACCGTTGCCATGATAAACAGAGCGTTGCCATGATAAACAGAGCGTTGCCATGGACGCAGTTCAGAGACGGAACGGACTATTTTCTTTAGCGGAAGCAATACAATTGTTTTTAAAACAATAAACTCCTTTTTGAATCAATATTTTGAGTCAATTAATTGATTAATTTGGTAGGTAGCCATGTAATAAACGGGATAATGTATAGCGAGGCGGTCGTTATAGCGAATACAAACCCTTCAGGCTCCGCTTCGCGTCGGGTAGTCGTTATATCAACCGCCTCGCTGTACATTAGGTATTAATGCACTGTGAACTAACATTAACAAACAATGAACAGCTGTATTTTTATTAACTAACAAAGATTACCGTTACTCATTGTTAGGTAATTAATACTTTAACTAATGAACCTTAATGTAAAGTGTTACCTTTAAATGCACGTGACTTTTCTTCTGTATGATGATGTGATGAAGTATGAATATTAATAGTTGTAAATCTGTTCATTCACACAAAAAAATATCAACTTCATTCATTCCTTCATTCATAAGCATAAAAACTCTGATTCCACACATCAAACAAAGGAAACGAAAGTTAATGCAAAGGACAAAAGGTTTCCAGTTTCTTTTTATTTGGTTTCGCTACACATACAGAAGATGCGAGAAAGATTTGACTAGCGAACACCTGAACTTGCAACAAACGCAAAACGGCATTTTTACTTTACCCAGTTCCTGATCCTCAGGTTTGTGTGTTTGTAGGTTTGTTCAACAGCGCAGGAATAATGCTAACAGCATAGGTGTTCAGAAACACAAAACCCCTATCACGATTAGCATTAACCCCGAACTGAGACACCGAGACACCGAGACACGGCGACGAGATCCGGACCAGAACCTGTGGAGAGGGAAACAACAATCAGGAGGACCATTAATAAAACCATAAATCACAATAATAGACCATAAATCACATTAAAAGACCATAAATCACAATAATATACCATACATCACATTAATAGACCATAAATCGCATCAATAGACTGAAGCGTCAGATACAGTGCATATCAATGCTTTAGCTTATGCCAATAAATATCTCCTCATGATTTTATCAAATGCAATGAGAGGAAAACTCGTGTGGTTTTTAGTTCATCTTCTCCATTGCCCACACATCCAGACACTAAGAAGATCTGTGACCTTTAACTAGTGCGAGTGGTAATTCTGAGTCACATCTTTTCCCCTTGAATCTTAACGTTTATCATCAGTGCGAAAAAGAAAAGAAAAGAAATTCAACGCGTTTGTCTAAAACATCACTGTCTCTTTAACATAAAACATAAACTGTCTCTTTAAGAGTTTAAAGCGCTGAAGTAAGTAAAGGAAGGAAGTGTTGGTTTTTCTCGGAGATCTGAAACATATTTTACCTGTTTGATTTCCATATTCCTCCTTTAGAGCCGCAGAGCCGCAGATCTCTCTCTCTCTCTCTCTCTCTCTCTCTCTCTCTCTCTTCTCTCCTCTCTCTCTCTCTTCTCCTCTACACACACACACACACACACACACACACACAACACCTCTTCTCTCTCTCTCTCTCTCTCTCTCTCTCTCTCTCTCTCTCTCTCTCTCCACACACACCACACACACACACACCCAACACACACACACAACACACACACACACACACACACCCACACCTCTCTCTCTCTCTCTTCTCTCTCTTCTCTCTCTCTCTCTCCACAGTGTGTTTCAGATATTCCATTGACTTCAAGAAACAAGACTTTCTCTCTCCGTCTCCCTTCATTCTCTTTCTCTCTTTCTCTCTCTCGATGAGGTTTATATACATTAGAGTCTGTGACTCATCCAAAATCCCCACAACGGAAATTTACGAGGGGAAACATTTTTGATAAAGCTATGCAAATGAAAAAAAATTAGGTGGATTAAAATCAATATTTCACTATTATAACGCAGTATCTAGGAAATCAAAAGTGTGAGTAAAACTATAAAACTATGAGTATAGGGATTTTCTATGAGTTGATATTCCTTCACAAACAAGTGAAGAATAATCAATAAGTTGTGTATGATATTAATATTGAGCATATTTCAGATGATGATGAGCATTCATGTGTTATCAACCCCGAAAGACACAAGAAACTTTTATTTATGATCAATAGTTCATTTATAAAGCCGTATCTAATCAAAAGTGTGAGTATTAGTGGATTTTATTTAGTTCTTGTTGCTATTCTTTCACAAAAAACAAAGAATAATCAATATGTTGTGCATGATAATAATATTTAGCACATTTCAGATGATGATGATGATGATGATGAGCATTCATGTTATCAACCCTAAAAGACACAAGAAACTTTTATTTATGATCAATAGTTCACTTATAAAGCCGTAATTAATCAAAAGTGTGAGTATTAGTAAAACTTATGATTAAGTTCTTGTTGATATTCTTTCACAGAAAACTATAAGAATAATCAATAAGTTGTGCATGATAACATTCAGCATATACAGAAAACTAAGAATAATCAATAAGTTGTGCATGATAACATTCAGCATATGATGATCATTCATATAAACCTGAAAAACACAAGAAACATCTTAGATTAAGGATTTAATGTTTTATATTTATTTGTTTATTGCCTCGTTAAGTCGTGACAACACTGGTCCATTTTCTCTTTATAATGTCTGTATATTTTATATCTTTCACACACTGATCTATAATCATTGATGATGATGATGATGAAGAAGATTATTTCGTTAAACATGAGTCAGTTAGGGATTTTGGGTGTGCCAGAATATATTCACTGTATGACTCACGTCATTTCTACATTTATCCTCAGGTAACCGATTTGTCTTACACAAAACATTCTCAGACAAAAATGTACAAAAGCGGTCACTATAGTGTAATATTTAGTGTAATATGAAACCTTATTGTAAAGTGTTACCAATAAAATGTAGTTATTTTTTCTTTTGCAAGTTTTTGCACGCAGAAGTACATTTCAGATATGAATTAAGAAACTCTACTTAACTAAGTTAGGCCTAAGTAAATCTAACAAAGAAAAGAAGTAACTTTAATTTGGCCAGTAAAAAGTTCTCAGTTTAAGTTTCCTTTGCAGTGTTTTAAACCAATCAAAATAACACAAAATTAAAGTGTATGATTTACTTTGAAACGTCTAAGTAAATAATATAATATCAGTGTATTAATACAATAATGTAGCCCTTACCTCTGCAGTTATGAAATGTTTTTGAAAAAATCATTTTAAAACAACTTCTCCATGAGGTTTCAACCTATAAATACTTGGGGAGTTAAAATTAATTCTAAACTAACTTTTTATGAGAACTAAGAAAATGCACCAGCGGATGTACAATATCATTTTAGATTTGACAGACACATACTTGTAATGTTTTATAAAAGTGTCCTGTCCTTTGGCGTTATCTGTGTGTTTGGCCACATGCATGTTAAATATGGAGGGATTATTGGGTCAGATTGAAAACTAAAAGTCGAAAACTAAAAGTCTTAAACGAAAACTAAAAGTCGAAGTCGAAAACTAAAAGTCTAAGTCGAAAACTAAAAGTCTAAGTTGAAAAATAAAAGTCTTTAACGAAAACTAAAAGTCGAAGTCGAAAACTAAAAGTCGAAGTCGAAACTAAAAGTCGAAGTTGAAAACTAAAAGTCGAAGTCGAAAACTAAAAGTCGAAGTTGAAAACTAAAAGTCTTAAACGAAAACTAAAAGTCGAAGTCGAAAACTAAAAGTCGAAGTCGAAAACTAAAAGTCCAAGTCGAAAACTAAAAGTCTTAAACGAAAACTAAAAGTCGAAGTCGAAAACTAAAAGTCGAAGTCGAAAACTAAAAGTTGAAGTCGAAAACTAAAAGTCGAAAACTAAAAGTCGAAGTCGAAAACTAAAAGTCGAAGTCGAAAACTAAAAGTCGAAGTCAAAAACTAAAAGTTGAAGTCGAAAACTAAAAGTCGAAGTCGAAAACTAAAAGTCGAAGTCGAAAACTAAAAGTCGAAGTCGAAAACTAAAAGTCCAAGTCGAAAACTAAAAGTCTTAAACGAAAACTAAAAGTCTAAGTCGAAAACTAAACGTCTAAGTCGAAAACTAAAAGTCTAAGTTTAAAACTAAAAGTCTTAAACAAAAACTAAAAGTCGTAGTCGAAAACTAAAAGTCGAAGTCGAAAACTAAAAGTCGAAGTTGAAAACTAAAAGTCGAAGTCGAAAACTAAAAGTCGAAGTTGAAAACTAAAAGTCTTAAACGAAAACTAAAAGTCGAAGTCGAAAACTAAAAGTCGAAGTCGAAAACTAAAAGTCCAAGTCGAAAACTAAAAGTCTTAAACGAAAACTAAAAGTCGAAGTCGAAAACTAAAAGTCGAAGTCGAAAACTAAAAGTTGAAGTCGAAAACTAAAAGTCGAAAACTAAAAGTCGAAGTCGAAAACTAAAAGTCGAAGTCGAAAACTAAAAGTCGAAGTCAAAAACTAAAAGTTGAAGTCGAAAACTAAAAGTCGAAGTCGAAAACTAAAAGTCGAAGTCGAAAACTAAAAGTTAAAGTCGAAAACTAAAAGTCGAAGTCGAAAACTAAAAGTCGAAGTCGAAAACTAAAAGTTAAAGTCGAAAACTAAAAGTCGAAGTCGAAAACTAAAAGTCGAAGTCGAAAACTAAAAGTTGAAGTCGAAAACTAAAGTTGAAAACTAAAAGTCTAAGTCGAAAACTAAACGTCTAAGTCGAAAACTAAAAGTCTAAGTCGAAAACTAAAAGTCTTAAACGAAAACTAAAAGTTCCTAAACTTAAGAGTAAGTGTGATTCATAAAGGTTCCTAAGTGTTAAGACTTGGTCTCAGCTCCTACATTATTTAAGAGAGCAGGGCCGGGTTTCCCGATAACGATGTATCTTAGCTCTTAAGAGCGCTCTCTACGTGCAAGGTTACGAATGCTCGCGGCAATTCCACGTGTGTTTCCCAAAAGTGCACTTAACATGAACGCGCGAGAACGCGCTCTACGTGCTACTTAAGCATCGCTGTCCATTCGCGAAGTGCTGAAATATAACCTTATATGGAACCATATTCTGAACGTTTAACCTAAAAATCGTCATTTGTTGTGGATTAGAAATCAAGACAAGTCTAAAGCATCTATACAGGCGGAGGCACTGACAAAATGGCTGGAAAAAAAAACAAGAAAAAAAAAACAAGACACCTTTAAAAAAGGTCAAATTAATGTCATTTTAGATAGAGCGAAACAAAGACTTTATTTTTAACAGATTTAAAGGACACCATACAAATAAGGAAAAAAAAAACATCAGGGAGGACATTGCAAACTAACTGCAACCAACGGCGTTCAAAGATCAGGGAAGGAGGTCCGCAAAATACATGGCTGGTTTTCGTGCACGTCAGCAAGTCATTGACAATTTTTTTTTAAATTCATCCCTATTTTGCCCAGTTTTTAAAACATGATTCCCACATTACTTTTATGATTTACGTTTTACGTTTATGATTTTTTTTTTTCATTTATTTAATTCAGATGTGTATTTCTATTTTTTCTTCCCTTTTTATTAATTTCATTTATAAATTAATTTAAACAAAACATGGGTACAATAATAAAGTGTACAATAAAGTACAATCAAAACCTTATATTATACTCACGTTGCAGTGTAATCTGTTAAATCTAGATAAAAGTGTAATCTGCCGGTTGTCCTGCAGGAGACCTCATAACTCTGTCTTCTTAAGATGCACTTGGGGATGTACGATTACTCCAGAGCACTCGTAGTTCTACGAAGATTTTCAAGTGCTACTTAAGTTACGATGCTTTTGGGAAACAGACCATAATATTAAGATCAGTCGTACGATCGTTTTTACGATCAACTTAGGCTTACGATGCTTTTGGGAAACGCAGCCCTGGAGAGTTCTCCTATAGTTAGGAGTAACAAGATGGCAGCAGAGAGATTAAGCCATGCACTTTTCAAACGAAAATATGATGTATTGTAGTAAAATAAGTTGATTAAACGATAAAAAAAGTTTTATCATCAAGGTATTCTTTTTGTAACTTACCTTTAAAAAAGTTTTATAGCAATGAAATTAAAGTTTTATTTATATATTTGGCGACTGGAATTCAGCAGTGCACCTGTGATGACTCGGGCCCTTCAGTCCACAGTTAGCAGGCCCTTGAATAGCACTATAGTGACACTGACCACACCAAATATACAGTGGTGGTTTTTATTTTTATTTTTTAAATGACCCTTCAAGTTTGCTTAAACCATCAAATTATGAGGAAAATATTTTTATATTTATATAAAACACTGAAGAACAAAACACTAAACTTAGTGAAAGTATTTATCTGACAAAATTATTTCAAGTCACCTTTATTTCTACGGTGCTTTTTACAATACAGATTGTTTCACAGCAGCTTTACAGAGATTACAGGAAAATAATGCAACAAAGTTACTGTACGTTTTTACTTAAAGGACAAATGTTGGATTTTGAGACACTCAAATGTGAACATTTGTTATGTAATAAGGATTTTCATACTTACAAATAAAGTATTATAAAGAAATATAAAGACAAGGAAAACAATATTCTCACAACGTTTATTTCAATTTATAAAACGGGAGACATGACTAAACTAATTACAAAATTGTATAAAAGTCTACAAGACAGAAAATTAGAAAATACAATACATTAAAAACAAATAGGTAGTGGAAGGAAATTTGGAAATCCTAGAGGAAGATTGGAGAAATATACTTAAATCACAGTGGAAGAAAACACATTCCTCAACCTGGAGAGAATTTGGCTGGAAAAATGTCACTAGATTTTCTCTCACTCCTGAGCAGAAGAAATATCAAAGCAAAAACGCAATCTGCTGGAGAATGTGCGGATCGAATGAAGCCAATCATAGCCATATATTCTGGGAATGCTCTAAAGTTCAAAAATACTGGCAAGAAATCCATACGAGTCTATAGAGTATATTCATGGAACCCATCCAATTCAGTTTACTAACTCTATACTTGGGTCTTACCAATCTTAAATCAGAAGATAAATATTTCATGAGAATTCTGTTGATAGCTTGCAAAAAAGCTATAACTAGAATATGGTTGCAACCTTAATAAATTTACACAATGGAGAGGTTAACAATGAACCTTCGGCTACAGTCTGAGAAATGGATAGACTACATTCTCACACTTAGATCAGACCTATGTAGAAATTTTGAATATTTTTTAAGAAAAGAAGGGAAATCTTAAGAATTATTGAATAAGAGATATGAAGGATATGAGGAATGAAAGAAGTATTGATAGGAAGAAAAGGAAATGAGAGTACTCTCTGGATTAAAATGCATCATCCTCAAGTGTTTTCTTTTGTATATAGTTAATAAAAAAGTTTTTTTGAAAACGATCGGATCTGGTACCCAAACTACAGGCAGAGTAATAAATATATAACTATACTGAATTTACAAAAAAAGCTGAAATATTGGGTTGGCTGATATTACCTTGCAACATACTTTATTGTTACTACAATTGATGACTTTTATGTCCCTTTTTTTTTCTCTAATAAATTTGGATGTAATATTTGTTTTAAAAAATATGTTTTGCTGTTTTTTTATTTTTTTATTTTATTTTAATTTTAGCCAATATACCCAATTGTTGAATGCCTTGACTAAGATTCCAGGTACCATCCAAATGTAAGGAAATGTTATAATTACTGTAATAAAAACTAAAATAAAAAATAAAATAAAAAAAGTAATGCAGCTAAACACAGAGAACTCAATATTTGGTACACAAATTATGAATGACGGTCGCATTGGATGGATCATTTTTTAGTAAAAATGTGTCATTTTGAGTAGTAAATGAACTCTAATGAGTTACAACAAAAGCAAAAAAATCAGCCTTATTAATTATTCATGCCCCAGTGCATGATGGGAACACCAGTATCAGAAAAGTTACGCTTTATTTTCTACAAGCTTGAATAGAGTACACTGATATAGAATTGAATTCTTGCCTGAACTTACTTTTAGATGTAGAAATTACAGTGGGTTTACTAACTAATGAAGGAGTGACACGACACTGAGGGCCAGAGAGGATCATGGGAAATGTAGTCACCGTGACACACATAATATAAGAAGTAGAACGTTATTATTGTAATAAAATGTTCATAATGTAATAATAATAATAATTTGAGAAAACAAAAAGCATTGGTATTTTTTACAGTACATTTTAAGAACCTAAATCCAGTCTTAACCTGCCTACAAAATACACAGTTATAGTTATTATTATTATTACTACTATTACTTATGATTCTTCAGAAATCATACTAATATGCTGATTTATTATTATCAATGTTGAAAACAGTTGTTCTGCTTCATTTTGTTTTGAACCTGTGATATTTTTTTCAGGATTCATTGATGAATAAAAAGTTAAAAAGAACAGCATTTATTTAAAATAGAAATCTTTCCTAACAATATTAACTACAGTTTAAAGGTTTGGGGTTCAGTCATTTTTTTAAAGAAAGGGAATATCTTTATTCAGCAAGAATGTGTTAAATTGACAAAAAGTGATAGTAAAGATTTATATTGTTAGAACATATTTCGATTTTAAATAAATGCTGTTCTTTTTACGTTTCCGCCACAGAATAAAAGATAATTGTGACTTTTTTCCTCACAATTGCGACTTTATATCATGTAATTCTGAGACAAAAAGTCAGAATTGTGAGATGAAAAGTCGTAATTACCTTTTCTATTTTTATTCTGTGGCGGACACAAGCTTCCATTACATTGATAATAATCATAATTGATCAAAAGTGACAGTAAAGACATTTAAAATGACACAATTACAATGTTACAATTCTATTTCAAATTTGAGTTAATTATCTCAGAATTACGAGATAATTTTTCGTGGAAAAAAGTTTTTGCTCTGTTTTTATGAATTAATTAATAATCTCAAAATTATGAGTAACTCATTAATTCATAAAAACGAGTGAAAACTTTTTTTTCCTCAAGTGAATGCAATACCGTAGAGTATACAATACCGTAAGCAGCTGATTTACATTAGAATAATATTTCATAATATTCCTGTTTTTTCTGTATTTTTATTCAAATAAATGCATGTTTAATGACTTCTTTCACAAACAGTAAAAATATAATCTTTCCAAACTTTTCTGAACACGTGTGTGCGTGTGATTCAAAAACTCATCAGAGATTTAGTGAATCATTTTCACCGTTCAATTCATGAGAATGAGTGTGAAAATATTCCCAGGTTAAGATGATAAACTAATCAAATAATCAGATCAAAGCCTGGACTATAAGTATTAGTTCAGTGAAGACAGGC
>CM070819.1:53014758-53049758 GCA_036326025.1 Chrosomus eos
CAGAGCGAGAGACAGGTGGACGAGAGAGAGAGAGAGATGACAGAGCGAGAGACAGGTGGACGAGGAGAGAGAGAGATGACAGAGCGAGAGACAGGTGGACGAGAGAGAGAGAGAGATGACAGAGCGAGAGACAGGTGGACGAGAGAGAGAGAGAGATGACAGAGCGAGAGACAGGTGGACGAGAGAGAGAGAGATGACAGTGGAGAGAGAGAGAGAGAGAGATGACAGGTGGACGAGAGAGAGAGCGAGAGAGACAGAGACAGTGGACGAGAGGAGAGGAGAGAGAGAGAGAGGAGGAGAGGAGAGAGAGAGAGAGAGAGAGAGAGAGAGAGAGAGAGAGAGGATGACAGGTGGACGAGAGACTGAGAAGCTTGATCAGTAATAATCGAACCGACAGGTTAGTGTGTGTTTATGTGAGTCGACGTCTGTGATTCCCAAGGTTACTGCGGGTCACACTCACATATTTCTACAGTCTCCTGAACACACATTAATGTCAAATCCAATTTTTATTTACATTTACATTACATTTATTTACATCGCAAAAATACAGTGAAATATTGTGAATATATAGTAATATTTAGTAAAGTGTAATTTATTTCTGTGATCAAATGCATGTCTTGCTTACTGCAGCGTGTCGTGTATATTGGCAGTAGCAAGTCCCTCTGCAGTAGCAGCATATAACAGTAACAACAGCAGCAATAACAGTAACAGCAGCAGCAATAACAGTAACAGCAGCAGCAATAACAGTAACAACAGCAGCAATAACAGTAACAGCAGCAGCAATAACAGTAACAACAGCAGCAATAACAGTAACAGCAGCAGCAATAACAGCAATAACAGCAGCAGCAATAACAGTAACAGCAGCAGCAATAACAGCAGCAGCAATAACAGTAACAGCAGCAGCAATAACAGTAACAACAGCAGCAATAACAGTAACAACAGCAGCAATAACAGTAACAGCAGCAGCAATAACAGTAACAGCAGCAGCAATAACAGTAACAACAGCAGCAATAACAGTAACAGCAGCAGCAATAACAGTAACAACAGCAGCAATAACAGTAACAGCAGCAGCAATAACAGCAATAACAGCAGCAGCAATAACAGTAACAGCAGCAGCAATAACAGCAGCCAGGCCAATAACAGTAACAGCAGCAGCAATAACAGTAACACACAGCAGCAATAACAGTAAAACAAACTACAGCAGCAATAACAGTAACAGCAGCAGCAATAACAGTAACAGCAGCAGCAATAACAGTAACAGCAGCAGCAATAACAGTAACAGCAGCAGCAATAACAGTAACAGCCGCAGCAATAACAGTAACAGCAGCAATAACAGTAACAGCAGCAGCAATAACAGTAACAGCAGCAGTCAATAACAGTAACGCAAGCACAGCAAGCTAACAGTAACAGCATCAATAACAGTAACAGCAGCAGCAATAACAGTAACAGCTGCAGCAATAACAGTAACAGCTGCAGCAATAACAGTAACAGCAGCAGCAATAACAGTAACATCAGCAGCAGCAATAACAGTAACATCAGCAGCAATAACAGTAACAGCTGCAGCAATAACAGTAACAGTAGCAGCAATAACAGTAACATCAGCAGCAATAGTAGTAACATCAGAAGCAGCAATTTAACAGTAACAGCAGCAATAACAGTAACAGCAGCAGGACAGCATCAATAACAGTAACAGCAGCAATAACAGTACAGCAGCAGCAATAACAGTAACAGCATCAATAACAGTAACAGCAGCAGCAATAACAGTAACAGCAGGAGCAATAACAGTAACAGCAGCAATAACAGTAACAGCAGGAGCAATAACAGTAACAGCAGCAATAACAGTAACAGCAGCAGCAATAACAGTAACAGCAGCAATAACAGTAACCTCAGCAATAACAGTAACAGCAGCAGCAATAACAGTAACAGCATCAATAACAGTAACAGCAGCAGCAATAACAGTAACAGCAGGAGCAATAACAGTAACAGCAGCAATAACAGTAACAGCAGGAGCAATAACAGTAACAGCAGCAATAACAGTAACAGCTGCAGCAATAACAGTAACAGTAGCAGCAATAACAGTAACATCAGCAGCAATAACAGTAACAGTAACCCTAACCCTAACACCTAACCAGCATCAATAACAGTAACAGCAGCAATAACAGTAACAGCAGCAGCAATAACAGTAACAGCATCAATAACAGTAACAGCAGCAGCAATAACAGTAACAGCAGGAGCAATAACAGTAACAGCAGCAATAACAGTAACAGCAGGAGCAATAACAGTAACAGCAGCAATAACAGTAACAGCTGCAGCAATAACAGTAACAGTAGCAGCAATAACAGTAACATCAGCAGCAATAACAGTAACAGCAGCAACAATAACAGTAACAGCAGCAGCAATAACAGTAACAGCAGCAGCAATAACAGTAACATCAGCAGCAATAACATAACAGCAGCAGCAATAACAGTAACAGCAGCAACAATAACAGTAACAGCAGCAGCAATAACAGTAACAGCAGCAGCAATAACAGTAACATCAGCAGCAATAACAGTAACAGCAGCAGCAATTACAGTAACAGCAGCAGCAATAACAGTAACAGCAGCAACAATAACAGTAACAGCAGCAGCAGCAATAACAGTAACAGCAGCAGCAATAACAGTAACAGCAGCAATAACAGTAACATCAGCAGCAATAACAGTAACAGCAGCAGCAATAACAGTAACATCAGCAGCAATAACAGTAACAGCAGCAGCAATAACAGTAACAGCAGCAACAATAACAGTAACAGCAGCAGCAATAACAGTAACAGCAGCAGCAATAAAGTAACAGCAATAAGTAACAGCTGCAGCAATAACAGTAACAGCAGCAGCAATAACAGTAACATCAGCAGCAATAACAGTAACAGCAGCAGCAATAACAGTAACAGCAGCAACAATAACAGTAACAGCAGCAACAATAACAGTAACAGCAGCAGCAATAACAGTACATCGCAGCATAACAGTAACATCAGCAGCAATAACAGTAACAGCAGCAGCAATAACAGTAACAGCTGGTTAAAATGCTATGGTGCACAAGGCCTAACAGTTTATGATATTGACACGTGCTCTAGTTTTCTCTAAGAGTTAAAGTCAGGCTTCCTGTCAGCGATGATCTAATTTTACTGAAGCGTACAGGAGTGGGCGAGCCACAGTAAACCAGAGAGAGAGAGAGAGAGTTAGGGGAAATGCAGCACACTATTGGATGTGCTGACTTCATGCAGGCTTGACATTTAAAGATCAGAAAGTTTCTTGTAAACCGCTTTCGTCACAGCTGCGACACTCACATCATCATTTAGGGGAACGGCATCTGCCAGATCACTATGTTAAGTTGTTTCTCTTTTTATTTAGTTTAAAATATAGCATACATGTCAAATAGAGAAAGTTGGGCATGCCCTTAAACTGAACTTTAATAATCACGTCAACTAGATTTTCGTTTTCTGACGAAGAGAGTGAGTAAAATCAGCAAAAGCAACTGTAACATCACTAATGATGAATGAACTGATGAAGGCTTACAATGATCGTGACGTAAAGAGTGAAAAGGTCAGTTTGTTCCACTTCTTTTGTAAAAGATAATATACTCTGCATAATCTTCCCTTATCAGTGAAAGTTCATTAGTATCTCACATTTTACACTGTGTTGGTTGTGGAAAGTCCGGGCGAAACCACATGTGGGCAAACCGTGAACACAAGGGAATGTGATGGGTTCATCTTTCATTCTTAAAATGAAGAAATCAATTAACATTAAAGGTGACTTTCACTGCGGGAAGTACAGATGCTGTAACGTGTGCTTGTTTTCACTTTTGCTATGATATTGGAGTATGAACTGGAAATGTTTTTGAGTCAAACGGAGACGTGGCATCGATTCCCTCCATCAAACTGATACAGAAGATCATTTCAAGAGCGCTGATGTCTAGACTCGCATTTAAAGCAGGACATTTTGAGAGCGAAATTAAAGTCACCATGAAATCAAAATAGACAATTCTTGTTGTTTTTTAATGCATTTCTAATATTTTTAATTTTTTTATTTCTAATTTATAAATTGTAACATTTTATAAATTATTATTGTGTAAAATTCATAATCTTGCATCTCTTCTCTTCTCTGATGATGTGGGCGGGGACACCTGTCATGAGATCAGCCAATAGCAAACCACAACCATCCAATCTGAGGATACTCAGCTCTATATTTCCTGACGAAACTTACCAATTCACAAAATTAACGGAATTCATAGCTGATATAAAAAACTGGATGACTAATAAATTCCTACAACTTAAATCTGAAAAAAAAAAACAGAGATTCGAATTATTGGACAAAAAACTTCCTCACGTAATAAACTACAATACTGTCTAACGCTTGATGGCTGCTCTGTAAAGCCCTCGTCATCGGGTTAAGAACCTGTGTGTGTGTGTGTGTGTATGTGTGTGTGTGTGTTTGTGTGTGTGTGTGTGTGTGTGTGCTCTCTGATACCAATCTTTCATTTAAAATTTAAGTGTCTAGTATCTGTAAAAGCGCATTTTTCCATCTTAAAAATATATCTAAATTACTTTATGCTCTCAATGACAAATGCGGAACAATTAGTTCATGCTTTCATGACCTCAAGGCTAGATTATTGTAATGCTCTACTGGGTGGTTGCCCTGCACGCTTATTAAACAAACTACAGCTGGTTCAAAACGCAGCCGCTAGAGTTCTTACCAGAACCAGGAAGTATGTGTCAGGGTTGGGTGCAGGTGACCGAAGACGAGGACACGGAAGCTTCAATATAATAGTTTTAATAACAAAATGAAACTTTCAAAATGAAACAAGAACAAAACTCCAGGACTTTAGGGTTTACACACAACCATACATAGACGACGATCGACCAACACTCAGGGAAAACACAGGGCTTAAATACACATGGAATAATAGCATAATTAACAGAACACAGGTGATAAAACTGAACACAAACGAGGAGCGGGAAAACTTAACAGGACTAAACCAAAAACCACAAAGACAGGGGGAAACAAGATCTCAAAACATAACTAAACACACCGAAACGTGACAGTACCTCCCCCCTCCCTGAAGGCGCGTCCTCGCGCCGTATAACATCCAAAGGGGTGGGAGGGTGGGCGCCCTGGAGGCTGACGAGGGCATGGTGCAGGTCCAGGAAGCCTCCAGGGCGGAGCAGGCTGTGGGCGTGGCCACGGCGGAGCAGGCTGTGGGCGTGGCCACGACGATGCAGGCTGTGGGCGTGGCCAGGGCAGAGCAGGCTGTGGGCGTGGCCAGGGCAGAGCAGGCTGTGGGCGTGGCCACAACGGAGCTGTGAGACCCTCGGGCGTCCAGGGCGGAGCTGTGAGACCCTCGGGCGTCCAGGGCGGAGCTGTGGGACCCTCGGGCGTCCAGGGCGGAGCTGTGGGACCCTCGGGCGTCCAGGGCGGAGCTGTGGGACCCTCGGGCGTCCAGGGCGGTGCAGGCTCTTCAGGTGGCCACGGCGGTGAAGACCCTTCAGGTGGCCGTGGTGGTGAAGACCCTTCAGGTGGCCATGGCGGTGAGGACCCTTCGGGTGGCCATGGCGGTGAGGACCCTTCGGGTGGCCATGGCGGTGAGGACCCTTCGGGTGGCCATGGCGGTGAGGACCCTTCCGGTGGCCATGGCGGTGAGGACCCTTCCGGTGGCCATGGCGGTGAGGACCCTTCGGGTGGCCATGGCGGTGATGACCCTACGGGTGGCCATGGCGGTGTTATTTTTCCGGGCCTCCGTGGATCTTTGGCCGGCCTCCGTGGATCTTTGGCCGGCCACGGCGAAGGCGTATAGCCCCCCCCCAAAATTTTCTTGGGGAGAAGTACAGGTTCAGGAACGGGAACAGACTTGACATCAACGGCGCTGGGTCAACGGGTCTGGTCAACGGGCTCTGGGTCTGGGTCAACGGGCTCTGGGTCTGGGTCAACGGGCTCTGGCGCTGGGTCAACGGGCTCTGGCGCTGGGTCAACGGGCTCTGGCTCTGGCGCTTCATGGGACTCGGAACTGGACGGGGCCAGCACATCAGGGACTCGGAACTGGACGGGGCCAGCACATCATGGGACTCAGAACTGGACGGGGCCAGCACATCAGGGGACTCGGAACTGGACGGGGCCAGCACATCAGGGGATTCGGAACTGGACGGGGCCAGCACATCAGGGGACTCGGAACTGGACGGGGCCAGCACATCAGGGAGCTTGGGGCTAGATTCATGCTCTGGCGGGCAGGCAACGGTCTCTGGCTGGACGGTCTCTGGCTGGACGGTCCTCTGGCTGGACGGTCTCTGGCTGGACGGTCTCTGGCTGGACGGTCTCTGGCTGGACGCTGGACGGGACCAGCGGCGAAGGCTCAACTGGGCTGGACGGGACCAGCGGCGAAGGCTTGACTGGGCTGGACGGGACCAGCGGTGAAGGCTTGACTGGGCTGGACGGGACCAGCGGTGAAGGCTTGATTGGGCTGGACGGGACCAGCGGTGAAGGCTTGATTGGGCTGGACGGGACCAGCGGTGAAGGCTTGACTGGACTGGACGGGACCAGCTGTGAAGGCTCTGGGAGAAGAAGCTCAGGTAGGTCGTCAAAAGGGTCAGGCTCTGACGGGCATGCCATGGGCTCAGGCTTTGGCGGGCATGCGATGGGCTCAGGCCATACTGGACTCGGGACCACCAGAACTCGATCACATCCCCTTCTACGACCTCCACGGGTCCCACGAAATACGGCCATCCGGGTTCCCATGAAGGCCTGCTTCCAGCCTTCCATCTTTTGTTGTGGGTCGATCGTTCTGTCAGGGTTGGGTGCAGGTGACCGAAGACGAGGACACGGAAGCTTCAATATAATAGTTTTAATAACAAAATAAAACTTTCAAAATGAAACAAGAACAAAACTCCAGGACTTTAGGGTTTACACACAACCATACATAGACGACGATCGACCAACACTCAGGGAAAACACAGGGCTTAAATACACATGGAATAATAGCATAATTAACAGAACACAGGTGATAAAACTGAACACAAACGAGGAGCGGGAAAACTTAACAGGACTAAACCAAAAACCACAAAGACAGGGGAAACAAGATCTCAAAACATAACTAAACACACTGAAACGTGACAGTATGACCATATTAGCCCGGTTCTGTCAACACTGCATTGGCTGCCTATTAAACATCGTATAAATTGTAAAATATTGCTGATTACTTACAAAGCACTAAATGGTTTAGCTCCCCAGTACTTGAGCGAGCTCTTAACGCATTATAGTCCTTCACGTCTATTGTGATCTCAAAATTCTGTCCAGTAAATAATGTATAGAATATCAAAATCGACTGCTGGTGGTAGATCCTTTTCCTATTTAGCACCAAAACTCTCGAACAATCTTCCTAACATTGTCCGGAAAGCAGACCAGTCTGTCAGTTTAAATCCATATTTAAAACACATCTCTTCAACCTGGCATATACATAGAAAATTATAAATTTCTATTATTCAAATTAATTAAATGATTATTAGGCTGCATAGATTAGGTCAGCTGGAATCAGGAACACTTCACATAACACCTGATGTACTCACTACATCATAGAATCAGGAATGGCATCTACACTAATTTTAGTCTTTCTGATTATTCCGAAGTTAACGACCACAACACATGATGTAGTCAGCCGGATCCGGGCCGTATCCAGATCAGATGGAGGACCTGAGCCTAGACACGACCACAACACATGATGTAGTCAGCCGGATCCGGGCCGTATCCAGATCAGATGGAGGACCTGAGCCTAGACACGACCACAACACATGATGTAGTCAGCCGGATCCGAGCCGTATCCAGATCAGATGGAGGACCTGAGCCTAGACACGACCACAACACATGATGTAGTCAGCCGGATCCGGGCCGTATCCAGATCAGATGGAGGACCTGCGCCTAGACACGACCACAACACATGATGTAGTCAGCCGGATCCGGGCCGTATCCAGATCAGATGGAGGACCTGCGCCTAGACACGACCACAACGCATGATGAAGTCAGCCGGATCCGGGCCGTATCCAGATCAGATGGAGGACCTGCGCCTAGACACGACCACAACACATGATGTAGTCAGCCGGATCCGGGCCGTATCCAGATCAGATGGAGGACCTGAGCCTAGACACGACCACAACACATGATGTAGTCAGCCGGATCCGGGCCGTATCCAGATCAGATGGAGGACCTGCGCCTAGACACGACCACAACACATGATGTAGTCAGCCGGATCCGGGCCGTATCCAGATCAGATGGAGGACCTGCGCCTAGACACGACCACAACGCATGATGAAGTCAGCCGGATCCGGGCCGTATCCAGATCAGATGGAGGACCTGAGCCTAGACACGACCACAACACATGATGTAGTCAGCCGGATCCGAGCCGTATCCAGATCAGATGGAGGACCTGAGCCTAGACACGACCACAACACATGATGTAGTCAGCCGGATCCGGGCCGTATCCAGATCAGATGGAGGACCTGCGCCTAGACACGACCACAACACATGATGTAGTCAGCCGGATCCGGGCCGTATCCAGATCAGATGGAGGACCTGCGCCTAGACACGACCACAACACATGATGTAGTCAGCCGGATCCGGGCCGTATCCAGATCAGATGGAGGACCTGAGCCTAGACACGACCACAACACATGATGTAATCAGCCGGATCCGGGCCGTATCCAGATCAGATGGAGGACCTGCACCTAGACACGTCCACAACACATGATGTAGTCAGCCGGATCCGGGCCGTATCCAGATCAGATGGAGGACCTGCACCTAGACACGACCACAACACATGATGTAGTCAGCCGGATCCGGGCCGTATCCAGATCAGATGGAGGACCTGAGCCTAGACACGACCACAACACATGATGTAGTCAGCCGGATCCGGGCCGTATCCAGATCAGATGGAGGACCTGAGCCTAGACACGACCACAACACATGATGTAGTCAGCCGGATCCGGCCCGTATCCAGATCAGATGGAGGACCTGCGCCTAGACACGACCACAACACATGATGTAGTCAGCCGGATCCGGGCCGTATCCAGATCAGATGGAGGACCTGAGCCTAGACACGACCACAACACATGATGTAGTCAGCCGGATCCGGGCCGTATCCAGATCAGATGGAGGATCTGCGCCTAGACACGACCACAACACATGATGTAGTCAGCCGGATCCGGGCCGTATCCAGATCAGATGGAGGACCTGCGCCTAGACACTACCACAACACATGATGTAGTCAGCCGGATCCGGGCCGTATCCAGATCAGATGGAGGACCTGAGCCTAGACACGACCACAACACATGATGTAGTCAGCCAGATCCGGGCCGGATCCAGATCAGATGGAGGACCTGCGCCTAGACACGACCACAACACATGATGTAGTCAGCCGGATCCGGGCCGTATCCAGATCAGATGGAGGACCTGCGCCTAGACACGACCACAACACATGATGTAGTCAGCCGGATCCGGGCCGTATCCAGATCAGATGGAGGACCTGCGCCTAGACACGACCACAACACATGATGTAGTCAGCCGGATCCGGGCCGTATCCAGATCAGATGGAGGACCTGAGCCTAGAGACGACCACAACACATGATGTAGTCAGCCGGATCCGGGCCGTATCCAGATCAGATGGAGGACCTGCGCCTAGACACGACCACAACGCATCCCTGAAGTGTCAGCAGATTGTTCATCTAGACTCTCCCTGTGAAGTCCTCATCGACACGACGGCATCGTTACTGATCCTCAACAAACTCGTCTCTATACCGGCGTGACTCCGATCTTCATCCAGAGGGAACTGGATAATATTCTTACTGTTCCGATCCAATCTCAACCTGTAATGCTCCTGAATCATAATCATACACTGTTGGTTCCTTGCCTCTGTCGCCTTTTTTGCCTTTGACACCATTGGCTTTTGGCTTACTTAGTAGGGAACATTTAATTTTATATTTAACAACATTATTACAACATTGTTTCAGTGATAACAGGAAAATAATCTGTATTGTAAAGCGCTATATAAATAAAGGTGACTTGATAATCAACTCCCCACAGACACAATCAAGCCCCGCCCACAGACACGATCAAGCCCCGCCCACAGACACAATCAAGCCCCGCCCACAGACACGATCAGGCCCCGCCCACATTTGTTCTTGTTCCAGAAACGTTTCACTTAATATACGACACAATACATAATAATATAGTTAAATCCCATGAAAATGTTTTTTTTTTGTAAAGATGTATTTATTGGGAATATACATTTAAATATTCAAATACACTAGAATATCAACATTCCCCATTTTCCCCCATCATAACAATTAACATAAACATTTAAAAACAACAACAAACCCCCCCGCCCTCATCTGCATGGTATGTCAATCACATCATTCACATTGTTAAACGACATACAATAAACAATGAAAAATAATAAGTAAAAATATTAAAGTCTAGAATAAGAACTAGAAAAGAGTGAAAATAATACACAATTTAGTCAGCCATCTAACTGTTAAGGCATCAAGAAAAGGTCCATATATGATCAAGGTATTGTTTTTTTTAAAAATTATTATAAAAATATTTTTTTCAGGAGTACTATAGGATATAAGTTCATTAATCCAGTTCCTCCGTTCTAAAGGCTTCTCAGATTTCCAGTTTTTAAGTATGCATTTATATATAAAATACTATCGTAATGAGTAATGTGGAGTGACATCATCCAAACTTCAGGATCAGGACAGATATGTGTTTTTTTGATATGTCAGAAATTATTGCAATTATATAATCCAAAGACATCAAGCATTGAAAGAGATCATCACAATTTGCACTTGGAGATAGAATTATATACATATATATACATATATAAATATAAATATATATATAATATAATAAACACTACCGTTCATAAGTTTGGGATCGGTGAGATTTTTAATGTTTTTAAAAGAAGTCTCTTCTGCTCACCAAAGCTGCATTTATTTGATTAAAAATACAAAACAAACCCAGTAATATTGTGAAATATGATTATAATGTAAATCATCTGTTTTCTATGTGAATATATAGTAAAGTGTAATTTATTCCTGTGATCAAAGCTGAATTTATCATCATTACTCCAGTCTTCAGTGTCACATGATCCTTCAGAAATCACTATAATATGAATGATCTGATGATCAAGAAACATTTATGATTATTATCGTGTGTGAAAACAGTTTCATATTTTTGTGCAAACTGTGATACATTTTTTTCAGGATTCTTTGAAAGTTCAAGAGAAAAGCATTTAATTAAAAAAATAAATATTTTGCATTATTATAAATGTCTTTACTGTCACTTTTGATCAATTTAATGCGTCTCAATTAATTTCTTTAAAACAAAATCGTATTGACCCCAAACTTTTGAGCGGTTTAGTCTAGTCTATAGTATGTTGTGTGAGATGTGATACTGAATAGTTTATGATTTTTCTAGAAGAGTATAATCACCATCATCATAAGAACACTCTCGATCTGATTCCCATTCCTGTTTTATGGAGGTAAAATAATGCCAAATGTTTTTGAAACAAAAAAGCTTGTTGAACTGCACTACTTGAGAAAAAAAAGCATTGTATTATTAACCCTGCTTGTGTTTTAATGCATTGCATTTTTATGGGCTGAAATTCCGCATGGTTGAATATTTAAGCTGTGAATATTTCAATTCAAAACATTTCCAAAATATTCAAACTGTTTTAAAAATACAACCCATAATATTGGAATTTTCTGTCCACTATATTTCGCTTTGCAAATTCAAATGAACGGCTTGCTCCGCTAGCGCCCCCTGCCGGCGAGGTCGACTAACAGACTAACAATATTATGGGTTGTATTTTTAAAACAGTTTGAATATTTTGGAAATGTTTTGAATTGAAATATTCACAGCTTAAATATTCAACCATGCGGAATTTCAGCCCATAAAAATGCAATGCATTAAAACACAAGCAGGGTTAATAATGCAATGCTTTTTTTTTCTCAAGTAGTGCAGTTCAACAGGCTTTTTTGTTTCAAAATCATTTGGCATTATTTTACTTCCATATCCGTCTCTCCGCTACACCGGGGCAAGTTGTCACACACGTATATCTCAGTAATCATGAGGGTTTGACTCAGAAGTCGGACACACAAATTCATGTTTTCTCCAGTAGTAATTTTGCATGTTGGTTTAAAACCTTGAAATTTTGTGAATTATGTCCTTTAAACAAAATATAAGGTAAAAGTGTTTAATGTTTTAGAAAGAAGTCTTTTTTGCTCATCAAAAATACAGAAAAACCATAATATTGTGAAATATAGTTATACTATATTATATACTAGGCTATGTTCTCTGTGTGAATATATAGTAAAGTGTAATTTATTCCTGAATTTATCATCATTACTCCAGTCTTCAGTGTCACATGATCCTTCAGAAATCACTATAATATGATGAAACATTTATGATTATTATCAGTGTTGAAAACAGATGCTGTTTCATGTTACAAAATATTTCAAATAAATGCTGTTTTCTTCAACTTGCTATTCATTAAAGAATCCTTTTGTTTTTAACCTGTGATAGTTTTTTCAGGATTTATTGATGAATAAAGAGTTTAAATGAACAGTGTTTATTCCAAATAGAAATCTTTCCTAACAATATTAATCTGTACTAAACCGTTTTTATCAGTTTAACACATCCCTGCTGAATAAAATTATTAATTTCTAAAAAAAAAAGAAAAAAAAAAGAGTAAATGACCCAAACTTTTGAACGAAAATTGTTACAAAAGATTCTATTTAAATAAACACTGTTCTTTAAACTTATTAACATTATTAACTCAGCGCTATCTATAGATATAAGCCTCCTGAAATAAGTCAACTAACGCTTGTATACCTGACAAAACAACACAAAAGAAGAAGCTGTCAATCCCTGGGCACTTCGAATGTTTTAAACTATAATTTAAGTGCTAATTAATAATATTAAGTATGAATAATAACTGTACAACAGCGCCACCCGGTGGTGAAGAACGGAACAGCACTCACGTGGAAACTAATTACATCGTTTAAATTAATACATTTTTAGCGTTGTTATGTGGTTTTGTATATGTACATTTCTGAACTACATAATTTAGACAGTTTCTTCTGATAACAATCTCTCTAAATTGTAATTTTCTGTAAAGCTGCTTTGAAATGCTTATGAAATGATGTGTATTGTGAAAAACACTACAAATAATTGTGTAATAAAGCTGTCAATCACAGTGATTAGAGACATGACAAGTGGGTCAAATTATTATGTTTTACTTTTTTCTTGGTTAGTAATAACTCTATTTGAAACTAGCAGGTTCAGCTTTTACATACTTAAATTAGCATATTTTTGATATGCATAAATTAGCATATTTTACCTTTATAAAGGCCTATTTTAACCTCATATTATAGGACTGTTACTAATCAAATTAAATCATTTATACTGCAATAAATAATGTTATGAGGTTAATGTTTTAAATAGCTTTTTGGATATACAATAATAAATGTTTTTAATATTTTTAACATGAAACTAAACCGCCAGCAGGGGGCGCCAAGTCCCTTAATGAATCAGTGAATTATATTAATTTAAAGTCCGCTGTGGTGTAAATCCAGCGTTTAATGTTGTTTATGTGTCTATGTGGAGTTTTTAATATGCTTTAATAACTCAAAGCATGTGTAAATTCATAAGTCGACAGCATTGCTGAGTATTTTCTGCTTAAAACTGAACCAAAGACAGTCTCAAAAACACTGAAATCGCTGGTGTTTCTGACGTCACAAACTACCTTGACCAATCAGATCAACGTGTGATCGTCAACCAGTGGATCTCTGAGTGAGTGATGTGAGTGGAGGCGGGGCTCATTTGCATATTCATAGAACCGCGCATACTAAATGAGGCAAGGGTGTCGAGTTACATCCAAGATATTTCAAGGTAAAAAAGTTTAAATATGTAATTTTGGTGATCAAACATGAGTTTTAAGGGATAAAATGAGTGACTTTAACAGATTTCAGTAATAAAACTGTGATCTTTGTATGGAAATATTTTCATTAGTGAAATAAAACTTCATATTAATTACTTGTTTATTGAACTATAATATCAATGTAACATTTACAATTACAGTATACATCAGCAAAACAGCTCGCATGTCTATATATAGTTGTTTGGAAACACAAACACATTTAATGTGAACACTGATGAAGTAAATTCTCACAGAGAGTGATAAAAACTTCTCTTTTTTTAAAGGCCACAGATCTTAGATGGTATCAGTGACACACATCTGAGAATCGCTGACTCTAATATTCTGGGTTATTTATACGGAAGCTTCACTACATCCAGCGTCTCGATGTGTCTGCACTGATCCAGCTCAAACAAGCCTCTGCTGTTCAGTCTCGGGTAAAGTATGATTCGCAGATGATAACTGAGAACGCATTATTTGATGCATTTTATGCATTTTTTTAGTTATGGGTTTGTTGACATTTCAAGTGTTAAACATCAGTAACTTTGTACCAGTGTTTGTGCTCGAGATAACCCAGGGTTATTAATATAAAGTGCTCCTGCAGGAAATCAGTTGCACATCATAATTATATATTTAAATGTTTCTTTTTCCTGAGAAAAAGTATTGAATGTAACTCGACACCCTTGCCTCATTTAGTATGCGTGGTTCTATGAATATGTAAATGAGCCCCGCCTCCACTCACTCACTCACTCACTCACGATTTCCTCAACTGTAGTAAACACTTTTTAGGATTATTAAAATAAATAATATGCGATTACAATCAAGTCGTTTCTTTTAGTGGCATCTGTTTATGTGGCATTATTGCAATAACAAGACACTTCAAGACCTCAAACAACAACAAAAAATGCTAACTTTGACAAAAATACTGATTTAATTGTATTTTATAATGTTTAAATTATATATATATATTCACAAAATATTAATCCAGAAAAATGACTGGATCTGTATGGCCCTCTGCTGGACAGATGTGGTAATTACACTTTTCTAAAACTATATTTATTCTGCATAATTTTCTCTAACCAGCACTGACAACCTAGATCAATTTACTATATTTATTCTGCATTATTTTTCTAAAGATATTATTGTAATTTTCATATTTTTTCAAAAATTTAATATTTCATATGCATTTAGTCATTTAATTTAGTTTTATGTGTAGTTTTGCAGTAAATAGGTAAAAAAATAATAATAAAAATCTGTCAATCCCAAAATACACACTCTAAAAAATGCTGGGTTGTTTTAACCCATTTTTGGGTCAAATATGGACAAACCCAGCCATTGGGTTACATTTTTAAATGACATTTTTAACCCAATGTTTGAGTTTGTCCATATTTGACCCAGAATTGATAAAAACAACCCAGCATTTTTTTAGAGTGCAGCATAAAACTATAGATGAGAAATAAAATTAAAAAAGATATTTAATTTGTATTAATAAAATGTATATTTATTTGTATAAATGTTTGAAAGACCACGAGTGTAAACCGGAAACGAGGAGGTAAAACCCAACGAATAAAAACTATTGAGTAAAATATGAACCAAACATTCAAAATATTAATAAAAACTATAACAGTATCTCAATGACACACTGATGAAATCATCACACAACACAATATTTTATCTTGGCAAACATATTTTATTCATAAAATGTTCAAAAAAAAATCTGGTTAATATTTACAGTCTCGTTTTCTCTCCAAATCAATGTATTTTAATAAAATTTACCCTCTAAAAATGGCTGGGTTGTTTTAACCCAACGTTTGGGTTTGTCCATATTTGACCCAAAGTTGGGTTAAAACAACCCCGCATTTTTTAGAGTGTACCTCTTCATTTAATGTGTAAACTCAGACCTCATGAAGCAATAATCACATGAACTAATGAGACTAATAAGACACTATATTTAGTTCTATGGTGAGAGTGAGATGATGTTGTAATGGAGCTGAATAAACCCTCCTCTGTCGTCTTCACTGATAGGCTCAAGCATAGGAAACACTCCTCTCAGTTTCTCACACACACACACACACACACACACATGCTCTCAGACCTCTGAGTCAATCCATGCACGTCCACTGAAGCCTACCAGAAGGTAAGACTCGCTGCTACTATAACTAATACACACAATTAAAACGCTGTTAAATGCATTTCCATAAAATCAAGTGTTTCTCACAGAATTGAAGACGTAATTTTGTTGTTTTATCCGCGTAACGAAGGCGTTCTAGTCGAGCGGCGCTGCTGAAGGTGTGTTCACAGCAGGAATGCATTATGGATGTGTGTAAACAGGTTGTGGATGTAAAAGTTCACATTCCTGCAACTCGCCGTTCGTACAAACACGTATCGCATCATGACCCAACAACTACCAGTCCAAACTACTCAGAGACCCAGTCTGTGTGTGCTCGTGCATTGTGGGATTTCCTCAAAAACTCCAGGAATCATTCATGCACAAACTCTATTTTCCTTGACTTGTTTGCAATGTTTATATATTATTTTTCACCTTTATTATGAAATATTTTAATTTGTTGCAGGTTGCATGAACTTCATATACTCGTATCACTCTAAAAACTGCTGGGTTGTTTTAACCCAACTTTGGGTCAAATATGGACAAATCCAGCTGTTGGGTTAGATTTTTACATTACATTTTTAACCCAACGTTTGGGTTTGTCCATATTTGACCCAAAGTTGGGTCATTTTTTAGAGTATGTCATGTATTATTTTTCTTAAAGATTGAGACTATAAACATAAGACCTACTATAGTGGATATGAACTAATCTTGCATTAATATCTATTCTGTAATATTGTGTGAAGCTTAGGACGTCTCGTGTTTATTTGGAGAAATTAATAAATGTAAACTTTTAGAAATTTTTGTTGGTTTAACTTAAAGTAAGTTGCCTTAAAATAGAGTTATTTGAAATTAACATTTGAGGAAAGACTGAATAATCAACAGAATCTCAAAATATTGTTATATGAAACACATTCATTATACAAGTAGATTTGAGAAAAGAAAAAAAAATATAACAAATTATGATTTATTTATTTTTATTTTTTTAGTATGATTTAGGATTTATAGACTGATCTGCCTTTTTATGTACAAAAAAAAGTTTTATAAAGTCATGACTAGAGTTAAAAAAAAAAATATGACCAGTTTTGAAGAAAAATAATTTGCTGACAAACTTGCAAGACTAGTTATTCATACAACCAGTCATAACTTCATCAGGTCAGTTTCATAAATATAGATTAGTCAGATTTTACTCTAATTCTAATAGTTGTTAGAGTTCAACAAAACTTAGCAAGTGCTTCTTTACATTGAAAAAAATTTCATAACAGTTTTCAAAAGAAAAGAGGAAACTGCACTTGCTTCATTTTATTGCCATTGAACATGCACCCTTAAAATAAAGCTTCCTTATTGGTATTTATGAAAATAATACATAAAGAACTTTTAACATTAATACAAAAGAAGAAACGCTTTTTTTGGGGATTCCAGAAATATTTAAAATAACCATTAAAATCAGTGCAATGCAAAGGTTTGATGGCTTTATTTTAAGTGTAAAGTGGAAAAACATTTCTAATAAAGACAAAAAAAATGTATTTTAACCCTTTCATGCATTAATTATGATAACCTCAGTCAGGATTTATTCATGTTTTATTGCACGAAAAACAAGACTTTAACATTTTATTTATTTATTTTTTAAAGATTTTCAGATGTCCACTTAAAGTGAAGATATACTGTATTAAATATAATACAGTAATAACACAATTTAACACAAATCTTGTGAAAACTATAAACTATAGTTTATAGTTTACAGACAGAGAACTTTATACAAGTTAAACTTTACATGTGTGTGATATCAGAACATGAGGAAGTGATTCCATCAAAGATCTCTATAACTCTGTGGTAACCCAACTCTGGTAACCCAGCTCAAGCTACAGGTGCTGCTCATATAATTACAATATCATCAAAAAGTTGATTTATTTCAGTAATTCCATTCAAAAAGTGAAATTTGGATATTATATTCATTCATTACACACAGACTGATTTATTTCAAGTGTTCATGCCTTTTCATTTTGATGATTATAACTGACAGCTAATTATATTTTAATTAGTTTTACAATTGAAATCTAAAGTTTTTACAAACAATAACTTGGATTTGCTGGTTACGCCTGACGCTTTATTTAGCAGCCGGAGATATTTATAGTCCGCTCAGCTTAAACCCTTTAGTTTTGCTAACTCACCAGACAGAAAGATAACGTAAAAGTTAACGAAAGTTAACGTTAACGGCTTGTCGTTACACTTTCGGGTTTTTTAACCTATAATTAAAACACACGGGTATTAAAAGGCTATGTTCTCCGTCTCTCAGAAGGCTAGCGTTTAAAGTGTTTGTCTCCATCTAGTGGTCGGGAGTGTGCTAACGCTTCAGACTCAAATATCCAGCGGAAGTTTATACACGGTTGTGAGGAATCTGAAAAAATAGTTCCACTGTAGCAAATAACACGGATTGAAATCATACATTGCGCCGAATATATTAGTTTTTAATCATCAGCGAACACCACTAACCACTCGGTGAGTGTCACAGTTTTGAAAAACGAACGTTGGGTTGTTTTAAGCTCATGTTTGTGCATGCCCATAGACAGCCACTCTGAAGCGCTCAGAGGCGATTCTAAAAGAGTCTAAAAGTCGAGACATCGTCAACATTTCTGTGTCCACCACTCTAGTTCATCCAAAACGCACTAGAAATAGACTCACAGTGCTAAATACCGGAATTATCCTTTACGAGTGAAATGCTTACATTAAAGATACACCATGTGTTCTTGTATTTTCACAGAGAATCGATGTCTACCGATGCGCCGTTGAACACCACCTCGATCTCCATCTACCCCAGCGACGGCATGCGAGTCCTGCAGATGATCGTGACCGTGATGATCTTCATCGTGGGCGTTTCTCTGAACGGTCTGGTGGTCTGGGCGCTGGGGGTTCGAGTTTGGTGCCGGAATAAAGGAAAAAGCGGCGAGACGCAAAGCGCCGACAGCTTTCGGATTTACGTCGTAAACCTGGCGCTTGCGGACTTGGTGCTGCTGCTACGTACGCCAATAATGCTAACATACTTAGCGAACCACTTCACTTGGACATTAGGGGAACCCGTGTGCAAGCTGGTTATCTACTTACGTTGCCTTGGATTGTACGCGAGCGTGTTCTTGCTGTGCGCGGTCGCGGTGGAGCGTTGCTTGTGTCTGCTTAGACCAGTTTGGGCACGATTGAAACGCCCGCGTTGGGCCGTGCCGTTAGCCTGCGCTGCCATTTGGCTGTTAGCAGCGTTACTCGCGACACCTTACATTTTCATGGCGAAAGTCATTCTCTGGGAGAACCGTACTGCATGCATTGAAAGCGATTTGGGAGTAGGAAAAGCTTTAATAGTTGTGGAAACCGTAGTAGGATTCTTGCTACCACTTGTGATCTTCTTGACTTGCAATATAGCGGTGATTTTTTGCGCGAAGAAGGCCGAAGGCGCAATGACTTCTCCAACCTCGTCATCCGGACCAAATTACACATCCCAGCGTTTGACTCGCCTCTACCGGGTCCTCTTCCTCACGATGCTCCTCTTCCTCACTTGTTGGGTGCCTTACTTCACATGCCGCTTTTTAAGGGCTTTGACAAACGATTGGCCGGAGTGGAACGGGTAAAGAACGAGCGATTTTTGGCGCTTACGTAGCGCTGTTTCTAGTGTACATAAAAAGTGCGCTCAATCCCGTCATGTACGTGTTCGCGGCTCGTGGACTCGGACGCACCGTCCGCGCGTCACTCCTCTCCACGATCGAGCGAGTCTTCAATGAGGAATTATCCGAGTCTTTACGAAGAAAGTCTTTACGAAGGAGAGACTCGCAGTTTTAGCGGAGCTTGAAGAGGACGATCTGCGACAAAAATTGGACAAACAATCAGGTGTGTGTTTCCCAGAAGCATCGTTAGCCAAGCGAGTTCACAAGTTCTGTCGTTATCATCAGTTCGGTGTTTCCCGAAACCATCGTTATAACGAATGTGTTTGAGAGACAGATCTCTGCGGTTCAGTACAATCATATATTTTATTTATAATACATACAAAATGTCATTTAGATGTTTAGTTTGGCAAGAGATTTAAAGCGTCGTTTTTGGAGTGTGTGTGTGTGTGTGTGAGTGTGAACGAGCTTGAGTACGTAAGAACTAGGGCTGTAATCGCGATTAATCGCATCCAAAATAAAAGTTTGTGTTTACATAATATATGTTTGTGTACTGTGTATAATTAATTTGTATATATAAATACACATACATTTAACATTTTTTTTTAATTTATATACAAAATATTCATTATATTAAAATGTATAATATATTATATATATATATATATATATATATATATATATATATAATATAAGCAAATATTTCTAATATATAATATATAGGATAACGTGTGCGTATTTATATATACAAAATAATTAGACACATATATTATGTAAACACAAACCTTTATTTTGGATGCGATTAATCGTGATTAATCGTTTCACAGCCCTAACGAGTCTATGATTGAATCTGGAAATAAAGAAAAATAACTGAGAAAAATTTGAAATATTCCTCAGTCCAATTTATAGCAAATCATCGATCATTAATTTGATCTCAAACAGATTTATTAACTGTTATTACTCCAACACCTGCGTGACGTCATTAACTAACGCAGGTGAAAATTCGGTTTTGGGAAACAGTCGTGACTCGCTCGTTGGTAACGATGCCTTGTGTTATGCTAGTTAAGCAGCGAGTCACGCTAGCTGTGCGGTAAACACACCCCAGATCTGCTTTGGAGTCGGCAAGTGATAAATTGACAACAGGAATAAACATGTGTACCTCCTCATATCACATACGGTATAAATCTCTGCACAAGAGATGGACTGAGACAATTTTATAAGCAATCAATGGACATGAAAGCATTTCGGACACCAATTCTGTGTGATTTTTATTTTATTATTTTAATCTTGTGATGTATTATTGCATTTCTACAGCAAATGAAAGATAAGGCTTTGCTTGCTTTGACTGAAGGCTTTTAAGGCTTAAATTAAACTGTCTATGCAGTAGAAACTACTTTTTATACTGGCAAAACAGATCACACATAAAAGAAAGCTAAAACTTTGAATCAAACTAAAGATTATGAATCTAGAAGCTGTTTATCAATTCACCAGTATATGATCTGAAGCTTTATCTAAAGCTAAATCTTCTGAATTCCAGCGTTTGTGTTGATATTGTTGCATTAATGCTTGAAATGAATGTAATTTCAGTGCAAACTTGTCATTTTGAAATAAATGAGCGGTTGTTTTGTTGATCCGCTGATTCTGTCGGTGTGTGAAGCGTGAGAAAGCTCTTGCTGTGACGGTCAGTCCAGGGGTTTGTGATTATGAGCTTGTACTGAATCCACCTGTTTATTTGCAAGCTCCAGAAAAGCCCTAATATCCGCGAGGACCGGCGCCGCCTGAAGAGCTCGAACCACTGCGGGAGGATTGGGAACGATCTTCATCAGGTGCTCCTGGAGGAGGAACAACACACTAGTTTAGCAAGCAAACCAGATCACATGACTGACCTTCATTAGGCTGCTACGACCCCTTCATTTTGGGTACTAGTCGTAGTTAAAAGCACATTGTGAAGCACTTGCACAACATCTTGGACAGCCAAGTGTGCGTGTGTGTGTTAGATTGAGTGTGTGTGTTAGAATGAGTGAGTGCGTGTTAATAGTATGTTAGAGTGAGTGTGCGTGTTAGAGTGAGTAAGTGAGTGAGTGTGTGTGTGTGTGTGTGTTAGATAGAGTGAGTGAGTGAGTGAGTGAGTGAGTGAGTGAGTGAGTGAGTGAGTGAGTGAGTGAGTGAGTGAGTGTGTGTGTCTGTGTTAGAGTGTGTGTGTGTGAGTGAGTGAGTGAGTGAGTGAGTGAGTGAGTGAGTGAGTGAGTGAGTGAGTGAGTGAGTGAGAGAGTGAGAGAGAGAGTGTGTGTGTGTGTGTGTGTGTGTGTGTGTGTGTGTGTGTGTGTGTGTGTGTGTGTGTGTGTGTGTGTGTGTGTGTGTGTGTGTGTGTGTGTGCGCTTACTGTCAGAGCTAGTGCACGGATCCTGTTTTCATTCATCAAGAACTTAGATTAATGTATGAATTGAATAGTGATTGTGTGACCTATGATGAGGGAACAACCTGTGATACCCTTGGTAGTACTAGCAAATGATAGCCTATAGTGATGTCATCAGGATACACATACACCGGTAGGCAGTGGCCCACCTGACCACATCGTGGTCCACCAGAATTTATATTTTACCCACCTCTTTTTTTTACCACTACATCTCTGTATATATATATATTAGTGCTGCCAAACGGTTAAAATATTTAATCGCGATTAATGTCATAGTTAACTCACGATTAATCGCATTAATGTCGCAGTTAGCTTACGATTAATCGCATTAATGCCATAGTTAGCTCACGATTAATCGCATTAATGCCATAGTTAGCTCACGATTAATCGCATTAATGCCATAGTTAACTCACGATTAATCACATTAATGCCATTGTTAACTCACGATTAATCACATTAATGTCGTAGTTAACTCGCGATTAATCACATTAATGTCAGTTAACTCACGATTAATCATATTAATTCCATAGTTAGCTCACGATTAATCACATTAATGTCGTAGTTGGCTCACGATTAATCACATTAATGTCATAGTTAACTCACGAATAATCGTATCTAAAATAATATAGAATTCATAGACAATTGGAAAAGTTTTTGGGGCAAACCTGACCTGTTGAAAAGAGATGGTATTCATTCCTCCTGGGATGGTGCTGCTCTTCTCTCTAGTAATTTGGCTCATAGTCTTAGAGATAAAACATGACAATCTAGGGCTCAGGTCAGGAAGCAGACAGACTGGCTAAACCGACCGTCTGCTAGCGGCCTCACGTCACCAAGGTCAGATAAATCCCATCACATAGAGACTCTTTCACCTAGATATCATCATATAGAGACTGTGTCTGTTCCCCGAATTTGGAAAACGTCCAAACCTTTCTAAAGTTAAAAATTTAATTGATGTTCAACAAATAAAAAACAAATATAATACAGATGAGCAAACGATAAAGCTTGGGTTGCTGAATATTTGATCCCTTACTTCAAAAGCGCTCATAGTTAATGATATGATTTCAGATTATAACCTAGATGTGCTGTGTTTGACAGAAACCTGGCTAAAACCAAACGATTACATTACTTTAAATGAGTCCACTCCGCAAGATTATTGTTATAAACATGAGCCTCGTCCGAAAGGCAAAGGGGGAGGTGTTGCTGTAATTTATAGTATATTTTCAAAACCAATAAGAAATCTAGTTTTAAATATACTTCTTTTGAAGTGTTGGTGCTTAATGTAAAAATATATAGTGTAAACGATAAATCACGTTTGAGAATTCTGCTGGCTACTGTATACAGGCCACCAGGGCACCATAAAGACTTTATCAAAGAATTTGGTGACTTTCTATCAGAGTTAGTATTGACTGCAGATAAAGTCCTAATTGTTGGTGATTTTAATATACATGTAGATAATGAAAAATATGCATTGGGATTGGCATTTAAAGACATTATAAACTCAATTGGAGTGAGACAACACGTGTCAGGACCAACTCATTGTCGTAATCATACTCTTGATCTAATATTATCACATGGAATAGATGTTGATGCCGTTGAAATTCTGCAGCAGAGCGACGACATCTCCGATCATTATCTAGTCTCGTGTAAATTACATTTAGCCAAGGCTGCAAAGCCGACTCCATGTTATAAATATGTTAGACCTATCACTTCTGCCACTAAAGATTGCTTTATTAATAATCTTCTTAATCAGTTTCATCATCTCAGCATCCCAGATAGCTTAGAAGAACTTGTTTTTGCAACAGAAACGTTACTCTCTCTTTTCCAGCACTTTAGACACAGTTGCTCCGCTGCGCTTAAAGAAGATTAAAGAAAATAGTCCAACGCCGTGGTACAACGATCACACCCGGGCCCTTAAGAGAGCAGCCAGAAAAATTGAGCGAAACTGGAAGAAAACAAAACTAGAGGTATTTCGGATTGCATGGAAGGAGAGCTCGATTGCTTACAGAGAGGCTTTAAAAGATGCTAGATCTGATTATTTTTCAAGCCTATTAGAAGAAAATAAACATAATCCTAGGTATTTATTTGAAACAGTGGCTAAACTAACGAAAAAGAAAGCTTCAAGCCCAGAAGTTTCCAAGAAACACAGCAGTAATGACTTAACTGTAAAACTGGCTATGATTAAACCGCTTGTTAAAAAAACGCAACTTGATCATACAGAATTAGTCAATTACAGGCCAATCTCGAATCTGCCTTTTCTGTCAAAGATACTAGAAAAAGCAGTATCCTCACAACTGTGTTCCTTTTTAGAAAGAAATAATATCTGAGGACTTTCAGTCTGGATTTAGACCGTACCATAGTACTGAGACTGCTCTCATTAGAGTCACAAATGATTTACTCTTATCATCCGATCGTGGTTGTATCTCTCTATTAGTGTTACTTGATCTTAGTGCAGCATTTGATACTATCGACCACAACATTCTTTTAAATAGACTAGAAAACTATGTTGGCATTAGTGGAATTGCACAAGCGTGGTTTAAATCATACTTATCTGACCATTATCAGTTTGTTGCAGTAAATTAAGAGATGTCTTATCGATCACAAGTTCAGTATGGCGTACCACAAGGCTCAGTACTAGGACCGCTGCTGTTCACTCTGTACATGCTACCATTAGGAGATATCATTAGGAAACATGGAATTAGCTTTCACTGTTATGCTGATGATACTCAGCTGTATATTTCTTCATTGATTTTCATTGTCATTGATTTTCCGGTTTCGCGTCCCTACACCGAATTGATAAAATAAAATTCTGCATCAAAATTTATAGGCAAGACAAGTAGTTTGTTTAGGCATGGTTTGTAGCGAATTACGAACCAGCGCACATATATTCAAACGCACATAACTATAGAATCAATTCTTAATGCGCATGTGAACGCCATCAGCGTTTATCACAGGTTCGCGTTTAAAGTCTATTTAGAGAGAACGGCGTCGTCTTAGCGCCCCCTAATTTAATAACAAATGATCATTTCGAGGGAAGTGAATCAATCAAAACTAACTTTAGCTGGAAACAACATATTCAAGAACCGCTATAAAACCAAACCATTCTTTATTACCTTAAATTATATGTTTATCTCTGTAAAGCTGCTTTGAAACAATCTACATTGTTAAAAGCGCTATATAAATGAGGATGACTTGACTTAATGTCATAGTTAACTTGCGATTAATCGCATTAATGTCACAGTTAACTTGCGATTAATCGCATTAATGTCATAGTTAACTTGCGATTAATCGCATTAATGTCATAGTTAACTTGCGATTAATCGCATTAATGTCATAGTTAACTCACGATAAATCACATTAATGTCATAGTTAACTCACGATTAATCACATTTGTGTCGTATTTAGCTCACGATTAATCACATTAATGTCATAGTTAACTCACGAATAATCGTATTGATGTCATAGTTAACTTGCAATTAATCGCATTAATGCCATAGTTAACTCACGTTTAATCGCATTAATGTCACTCACGTTTAACGCTTGCTTTGTGCAAATGTTTTTTATTGAAAACAACATTGACAATACTGTGTTCAATTTCACACTAAAACATTCTCACTTGGAGCAAATAATCTCTCACACAATGTAACACTGTCCATCAATAAAAGGGTGAACGAAATACTGACGAGGTCCTGATATTGACGAGGGGGCGGAGAATTCGCATCAGCTGTGTGTGTGTGTGTGTGTGTGTGTGTGTGTGTGTGTGTGTGCTTGGCCATCAAGTGGTATTTCAGATGTGCTGCGATGATAGCTCAGTTCACAACGACAAAACACACAGATCACTTTGGTCTTGTCTTGTAAAAGTAAACTTTCAATTCAGAATCTTATTGGCATCTATTTCGGCGTCTCGCGCTCACCATCTACTCAAAACGTAACGTTAACCTACTATTTGGCCGGCTCACAACAAGTGTGTTTCCGGTCTAGCTAGATCAGGTGCTTTCAGACAGGACGCGGAATGCGCGGCATACGCTAGTTTTCAAAACTTTTTGTATGCCAAAAATCATAATCGTCACAGTGGCAAAAGTTGAACTATTTTGAATTTTGACCGTGGTGTGCGCGGCGCAAGCCATTGAAATGAATGGGTTTCATAGCGCAGCGCTGCGCATGCCATGTCCTGTTGCAAAAGCATGTGAAAAAAAAACGACAAAGTTTGCTAGGCCAAAAAGACCGTTAATCTTGCGATAAAAAATGTAATCGCGTTAAAATGGGTTTGCGTTAACTAACGTGTTAAACTGACAGCCCTAATATATATATATTTCTTTTGCTGATTCGTAAAATTATCAGATCCGTGGCTCAAAAACCGTAAATGATCCGAACCATGAATTCTGTGATCCGTTCGACCACCAGCGACGACTCCTTTATTTTGGGTCCTAGTCGCATTAACAAAAGCACATTTTGAAGCACTTGCATAACACTTCTACAAAGTGTTTAGTGTTGAAACTGCTTTTCCTGAAAAGATTGCATCAAGTCTGTCTGTATAACCCTGTCACGGTTCCATATAAGGTGAAGACATGTTTCTCAACATGATTTCTGTGCACTACAGAGTGTGTTTCTGTGAAGATGTGGCGAGGAAGGTGTCAAAACCTCACACTACACATGCCATCATGACACACACACACACACACACACACACACAAAACCACACACAAAGCCTCAGAACATCCTACCTCTTGATTCATTAACCACATATCAAGCATTAAGAGCTGTTTACACAGTTAACCCTTTCATTGGCTACTTGTCCATTGGTTTTTAATGTAACTGCTAGAAGGATGCGTTTGAACGCTACGTTCTGGAGTGTAGCGCATTACGTTTTTGTTCCTCGCCTCACTGACCTGCATCTCACATTTCTGTGGTTAAATGTGAACTGGCTCCTCGAAGGCTGTTTTCAAGATAACTAGTCAGCACAGTTTTATCATTAACAGAGATCCTATACTACAAGACACTACTTGTAGTCAAAGTAAACTGCAAATGTGAATTCCAAAGTGGTGAAATCAAAATTGATATTACTCAGATCGAAACCAATCAAACAAAAAAAACTCTCTTATTTGGGAGACTAAAGGTCACTAAAATATTATTATTAAAACAGTAACAAATTACATTATGCATTAAGAAAATAGGTTAGATTTTCAGCATTATGAAATTATTTTTATGGCAAATAAACATTTTCCCTGGAAATCATCATTAATTGAAGCAACACAAACCTTTTTCTGTAATTTCCATTATACTTACAATTAGTTTGTTTTTTACTGAAATCAGCATTAAAGCAGTAAGTAAATACAAACATGCATAAATATTTTCTGTAATGCAATAGTGTATTTCTTCACTGCAAAAAAAAATGCTTTCCTTACTCACTATTTTTGTCTTGTTTACAGTCCAAATATCAATACATTTCTTAAATCAAGATGCATTTACTAAAGTAGTAAAATGACATAAGACATTAAGTCTTGTTTTCTGGGAAATAAATAAAAATTAAGAGAGTTTTTGCTTAAAAAAAGCAAAATTATCTGCCAATGGTGTAAGAAAAATAATATTGTTTCTGTTTGAATTATTATTTTTCTGACCCCATTGACAGATAATTTTGCTTTTTTAAGCATCAACTCACTTCATTTTGATTAATTCCCCTGGAAAAAAGGACATAATATCTCATGCAATTTCACTCATCTAGTAAATGCATCTTGATTTAAGAATTGTTAGATATTTGGACTGAAGTAAGAAAAGCATTTTTTTTGCAGTGTTTGCACTACAGTAAATGCAAAAATTGCTTGTCAAAACATTAGTGACATTATTTTTATGAAAAATAAATATTACATCATTACCGCAATGCAATAAACCTTTTTTTTGTAATTTCCATTATTCTTTCTTGATTGTCATTAGCCTCACATTTATGTAATGCAATTTAAATCAACATAAAGGCAGCAAGCATATATTAACATGTATAAATATTATTTATGTACTGCAAAAGACAATTATTTTGCATTACAGTCATGTGAAAATAGAAATAATGCCATCATGCAAAAAAATAAAAATAATTAGTCATTGATTTTGAGGTGAAATATGATCTAGGGTTTTACTTTCCAGGTACGGTCTAAAAAATATGATACTTTTCCAGTGTTTTGCCAGATCTTTTTTTACTCTTAATTAATTTTATAACTATATCATATATCTCTTTAAACTCCTTTTATAACCATTTTAAATTTCCTTGCTTTTATTTTGTGATTATTTTAATTCCTTTCTGTGTAAAGCACTTTAAATTCCCATAGTGTATGAAATGTGCTATATAAATAAACTTGCCTTGAGATTTGACTTATTCAAAGTAAATCAGCAAGCAAATATTAACATGTATAAATATTTTTATGTACTGCAAATGAGAATTTTTTTTGCATTAGTCACGTGAAAACTGCCAAAGAAATAATGCCATCATGCAAAAAAAAAAATTATAATAATTTGTCATTGATTTTAAGGTGAAATATGACTTATTCAAAGTAAACTCGACTGTAGTTGAAGTAAATCTGTGAAATTAATTGATTAATAGAAAATAAACTCCCAACGATCAACAAAATAGTACAATCGAGTAAAAACTATTATTTTCCCATGTTTTGTTTTGCAAGAAGCCATACGTCTCTCAGCTTGAATGTGTAAACTGATAAAGACTAAAAAAGAAGTGAAAATGACCAACTTTAGTTATGATGCGATGCTGGCCCATTGTACGTCTCGACTCCTGAGCGTGAGAATAGTTTCGGCGCTTGCCTTGTCCAACACATTTAGAGAGACGGAGAGAGAGAAGAAACTGCGTCTTTGAGAAAGTTTTAAAATGATTGATTAGATTTTATAATGTTAATTTAGGATACTCATACAATCTACATGCTAAAGTGAATCAATGTATTTCCCGCATTCTAAGTGTTAGACCTGCGGGAATTATTAAAATACTTATTGAAGTATTATCTATTATATTATTTATTTGAATAGTTAAAGTACAATAAATGTATAAATATAGATTTTTTTTAAGAATTGTTGAAATAAATCTTTTTAATAAATGCAACACGTTCCCAAAGTCTTGTGAAATAATTGTGTTATATAATCGTGATTTCAATACTGACTAAAACACAGTTTTTTTGTGATTGTTGCGGGCAAAAATGCTTGGTTATGTGGTACGTTTTCTTTAAAAAATGCAATGAATATGCGGGATATTACGCAATTTTATGCGATGAACCTGCGGGAACTTGCAAAAACTGCGGTTTGATGAAAAAGAGAAAGTGATTCCCCTGTTCCCTGTTCTCTCTAGGCTACTACCTTACTGTAAAGAGTCATTTCTTATTACTTCCTATGATAAGCAAGCACACTACATCACAGAAAGTGCTGGAATATTTCAGTTCATCTTGTTTTATTTCAGATCTTAATAAACACATCAAACTTACAAAACATTGATGAGTCAAACAAGTTCTGGAGCTTTACAAGAGGAATATGCTACAACTCCTGTAGAAATGAAGAAATAAAACATAAAATAATAAAATGTGTGCTTCCTGTTTTACAGCTTTTCGATGATGTTCACGTCGCGTAATTACGTCACTTCATAACATTACCATGGCAACAGGGAAAATGTGTGAAGCAAATTTGTGTGAAGCAAACGCAACATTTCTCAACTTTCTGCTGAGATATATGTGACTTTTTCGCAACGAAAATGCGGGATTATGAAATCATGCAAGACCCACATATTTTGCGCAGAAATCGGCAACTTATGTGGCGAAAGTGCGGCGTATTTGAAAAAATGCCCCGCATAAATATGAGGACTTTGGCTGATTATGAATTGAATCATGCGATCGCATAATCACGTTTTTCTGGAGGTTCTGAAAATAATCGTGATTATGTTTTTCCCCATAATCGAGTTGAAGAAGTGTGACGTACCTGTAGTGTGGGCTCATGAGCAGAGCGAGACGACATCGCAGGAACACACAGGACCTTTGCTCTGACAGCTGGAGAAACTGGAACAGATCACAGATAAACATCATGATTAGAAGCATCACACACTGTTCGAGCCAAACCAGTTCCCAGCAAGCAATTTTGCGTTTAAATACACTACCGTTCATAAGTTTGGGGTCGGTAAAATTTTTAATGTTTTTAAAAGAAGTCTCTTCTGCTCACCAAAGCTGCATTTATTTGATTAAAAATACAAAACAAACCCAGTAATATTGTGAAATATTATTGTAATGTAAATCAGCTGTTTTCTATGTGAATATATAGTAAAGTGTAATTTATGTGATCATCCAGTCTGTCATTACTCCAGTCTTCAGTGTCACATGATCCTTCAGATATCACTATAATATGATGATCTGATGCTCAAGAAACATTTAATGATTATTATCAATGTTAAAAACAGTTTCATATTTCGGTGCAAACCGTGATTCATTTTGTTCAGGATTCTTTGAAAGTTCAAGAGAAAAGCATTTAATTAAAAAATAAATATTTTTCATTATTATAAATGTCTTTACTGTCACTTTTGATCAATTTAAAGGGGCTATGTGTAGGTTTTTACTTAAAAAAATCTTTAAGATAGAGTTTTCATTTGTACATTTATGAGCCAACCATAATGTAATAGAAAGAATGACAGCTTGTCTGTCCACCGGTCGCCTCTATCAGCCTGTAGGCTCGTGTGTGTGTGTGTGTGTGTGTGTGTGTGTGTGTGTGTGTGTGTGTGTGTGTGTGTGTGTGTGTGTGTGTGTGTGTGTGGAGTCGTCGGGTCCGAATGTGTGTGTGTGTGGAGTCGTCGGGTCCGAATTGGCGCGAAAATTCACAAAATGTGACGTCACGCGCGTTCTCGTCTACTTGGGCTTCATCCGTACGGACTCTGCGGACGGAAAGAAGCGACCAGCCTTCCAGACACACACACACACACACACACACACACACACACACACACACAGATACACTCAGCCTCCAGCACAATCCAGACACATACGCAAACTCCTCGTAAGTTTAAAAAAAAGCCTTATCTAGTGCGGCGTACGAGCGTGCGCACCGAGAACGAGCATGAGACTGGCTGCAGTTTCTCTAACGGCCACTGGTGTCAGTAACGCTCAGAAATTTCAGAACTTACGCAATGCTCCTTTAATGCGTCTTTTCTGAAGAAAAGTGTTCATTTCTTTACAAAAAAAATAAAAAAAATTGTATTGACCCCAAACTTTTAAACGGTAGACAGCAGTGTACATGTAACCAAATTCAAGGTTATGTTGGCTAGACGTGGGTTACTCATAGCTGGACTATATCGGGTCTATATTTAACGTAAACGGTGATATGATGGATATTGCTTGCACCTCCTGAGCTTTTTCCTCTTCATCCTCGAGTTTGTGTTTCATTATCCTGTATTTCTCCTCCAATCTGTCCATCTTCACCTCCATCTCCTCAAGAGTGCTGACCACCGAGCGCAGGTTCTCCTAAACACATCCAGCACACGCAAAGGTCAATCAAGTCGAGTCTCCTTCATTTACACAGCGCTTTAACAATATAGAGTTTGACAGCAGCTTTACAGTGATAACAGGAGATTACAGTAACAGAGAGTGTTTAGATCTAGAATAAAGTTATTGTACAGATAAAGTTAGTTTTGATTGATTCACTTCTGTTGTAAAGATCATTAGTTGTTAACTTAGGGGATACAAAACCCTTAAAGGTCCCATATCGTGCACACTTCTGTCCTTAAGAATATATATTTTGGATTTAAGTATTAAAAACCATCCCAATATATTTTTACAGCTCCTTTCTCAGGAGCTCTGCTAAGAACAGGTCGATTTTGGCCCGTCTAATTAATATTCATGAGCCTCTCTCTCTGATTGGCCTGTTGTTTTCTGAGTGGCGCACGGCCAGGCCAAACACAGCAGAATTATTTTGCCAAATGTCTGGTTATGTCACGAACAAAATAAATGATCATCTTGCCCCGTTCGTCACCTCTAGAGACTCGAGCGTCTTCTTGCCGTGTTCAGATTTATTACTCTCAGCTTTGAACTGATGGGACACGCGCATGACGTCTCCATGTTTACTTGAGGGAACAGGAAGCTGCGCACACTTGGCCAGGAACCTGCGGACACATAATGTAGAGTTAAGACTCGTTCAAACCAAGGACGATAACTATAATGAGAGTTAGATGAAAGAATAGCAGAGTTCATGCAATTCCAGGACTTTTCAAGCACTACTTTTTTGTCTTTCAATCAAAGTACCTTTTCATAAAAACTTAAATTTCAAAAAGTCAAATTCAAGCACTTGTACGAACCCTGTATAATGATAACGGCTCAGAGGAACGATATCGTTGGAATCACTCAGAATGATTTTTTTCTTGAGGAACAACTTTAAAAACACTGACAGCCAATCAGAATCCATCCTGCTTTCAGAGCTCGAGCATTTAAAGCGACAGACAACAAAACTGAGATTTAGATTTCTAGTTATTGTTCTTGGTGTGAACAGGCCTTTAGACACTCAGTGGAATCCCAGCTATCAAAAATATGTTCTAAGAAGGTTTTGCTAACGTTCTCAGTAAGTTATAAACGTTATTTCTGAATGATCTTTGAACATTCAAAATGTCCAGTTTATTAAATGTTTTAAAGTCCCACTGTAGTCAATCATTTACCCGTTAAAACTCATATTTGATCACTATAACTACACATTTAAATGTTTTTTCACTTGAAAAAAAAATGGTCATGTCTTAAAACAGCTTGAATGTAACTCGACACCCTTGCCTCATTTAGTATGTGTGGTTCTATGAATATGCAAATGAGCCCCGCCTCCACTCACTCCCTCACTCAGAGATCCACTGGTTGACGATCACACGTTGATCTGATTGGTCAAGGTAGTTTGTGACGTCAGAAACACCAGCGATTTCAGTGTTTTTGAGACTGTCTTTGGTTCACTGCAGTTTTAAGCAGAAAATACTCAGCAATGCTGTCGACTTATGAATTTACACATTGTTTGAGTTATTAAAGCATATTAAAAACACCACATAGACACATAAACAACATTAAAAGCTGGATTTACACGACAGGGAGACTTTAAAAACATGTTTTTCTTTTAAGCAAACATGTAAAAAATGTGTCAGGAGAAAGTTTCCATGAACAATGTTTTTTGAGAACATCATTAAAGACCAGATAACTTTGAACGAACGTTGTATTAACGTTACAGGAGTAACGTTTTGTTCATAACTTCGCCAGAACGACTCTTACTGATCTTTAATGCAGTTGAGATGCTTCTGCGATTCTTCTTTCTCTCTGTTTCTCAATGCCAGGACAGATCTGAGACGAAGACACGAATAAAGAAAACATGAAGATGAAGCAATCTGCCACATATAATTATTACATAACAGATTATTACATAACGGTACTCACAGAATGGACAAACTAAGCATGTTCTCCACAGCCAGTAAGGAAGACTTGCTCATCGGCTTCCAACTTCCCTGATTTTTACTCTTTCCAACCATCGCTGAGGCTTTAACTGTGCATCAGATCAGTGGAAGACATACAGACGACAGTAAAACAGATCATATATTACTGATTCTCCAGCCCAAAACACCAAATCTGTCAAACTATCTGAAGCACATTTCATTTGGTTGTAATGAAGTCGAATAGAAGTATTCAAGCTCGTTTCCGCCCATAACGAACTAATAAAAAATGTAAATCTCACAATTCTGAGAAAAAGAGTCAAAACTGTGAGATATAATGTATACAAGTAATTTTTTTCTTGCATTTGTGAGTTTTATATCACACAAATCTGATTCTTTTTTTGACTCACAATTGCGAGTTATAAAATATACTTTTTTTTATTCTGTGGCGTTAAAACAAGCTTTAATATTAATCCATGAGATTTTTGTGAGATATTCAGTTTCTCCTGTATATGTAATATGGAGTATATTTTTTATATTTTCATGTCAGTTTTTGGAGCTTCTCTGAGCATCGCTTTCATTGCATGAACAAAATCAGCTTCTCCTTTTGTGTTTCACTGAAAAAAAGAAAGTCATACTAATTTAGAACGACATGTTTGTGTGTAAAAATGATGACAGAATTAACATTTCAGGAGAAAGAGGAAACAAAGCATTTTAGTGACTCATTGATTTTTTTTGGCAAACTTTAATAGAGTTTCAGAATATCCTCAGTTTACGCAACGAGTCTGCTAATGTGTTCACACACACACACACACTCACTCACTCACACACACACACACACACTCACACTCGTCGTTGCTCTACTCACCGCTGGTAGTCCTCGACGGCTCCAGATGTGGGCCTTCAGCTCACACACACAGTCTCTCTCTCTCACACACACACACACACCACACACTCACTCTCTTCTCTCTCTCTCTCACACACACACACACACACTTGCTCTACTCACCGCTGGTAGTCCTCGACGGCTCCAGATGTGGGCCTTCAGCTCACACACACAGTCTCTCTCTCTCTCACACACACACACACACACTCACTCTCTCTCTCTCTCTCTCTCTCTCTCTCTCTCCTCTCTCTCACACACACACACACACACACACACTTGCTCTACTCACCGCTGGTAGTCCTCGACGGCTCCAGATGTGGGCCTTCAGCTCACACACACAGTCTCTCTCTCTCTCACACACACACACACACACACTCACTCTCTCTCTCTCTCTCTCTCTCTCTCACACACACACACACACACACACACACACACACACACACACACTTGCTCTACTCACCACTGGTAGTCCTCGACAGCTCCAGATTAGGGCCTTCAGCTCACACACACAGTCTCTCTCTCTCTCTCACACACACACACACACA
>CM070819.1:53054758-53112258 GCA_036326025.1 Chrosomus eos
TCCGCCGCCATATTTACAGGATCGCGCCCAATACCGCTGTATTTAAATGCGTGTGTTGGAGGCTGTGTTTGGATTTTCTGTCGAGATTTTAATAAACGTCGATATGGTTGTTCAGTTCAACTGCCATATCAGGTCACACGATCGTTCAGGGAGGAAACTGAACAACGGAGTATGTTTTTTCACCTTTCTTTCTTGGAAAAAACAACAAGGGAAGCAGGTCGAGGAGCTGACGAGAAGACGCCGGATCGCCGCAATCATGAGGAAAAACTTACTTACTGTCCTCCACTGCATACTACGTTTGTTAAAAGTTGTACAAAGCAAGAGGTTGTGCATTGTATATTCCTCGATGACTAACATTTTAGGAGGATAGTTGATGAATGATGTTGAATTTTTGGTTAATGTTAGCAGATGATAAAGCCAGGACACATTGCATGAATCAAATTATATTTATTTTCAATTAACAATTTGCTTTAATATTCTGTACATCTTTTAACATGCCTTTTTTAAAATGTCTGTGAATCATGGTTTTATATATCTGCTTAATAAATACATTAAGTGACTTCCCTGTTTCTGTACTGATTGCATCCACAAAGACCCTTTAAGTAACGTTACACATAATAATGGGCAAAGATACATCAAACTTTTAAATTAAACGACCAAATACTCTCATTTTTACACGTGTCAACATTAAATGATGACAATAAGGCACAGCTGTATTTAACAAGTTACCACATCTTGTGGCATTATAAAGCAATGTACATTTTTTTTTCTTGCACAACCTATGAAAACTTAACATATGCTGAAAATAGCAAGCTAACATTAACTACGAGAGCTGCTTTTCAGGTAAAATAGCTTGAACTTTATGTACAATGGTAATCAACTTAGCATAGGCTTCGAACACCAAAACTAAATCAGATGTATCAACGTTTTTTATCGCGGATAGTTTGTCCAAATAGTTTTTTTTGACAGTGGCATTTAGTTAATACCAGTAGGGTCTTTTCTCTGTTTCTTTAAACATCTCCATTTCTTCCGTTCTTCTTCAATTTTACCTCGTTTTAGCCTAACACCCACTATTATACCGAAGGTAAACAGAGATCGTGCCTGTAAAGATGGCGGCCACGTCCCATAATGCAACACGGCGTGACGTACCTCCGCATTCCCTATTACAGTTTTAAAATAAACTCATATAAAACAAAATTAATGTGGAAGCGCATTTTCGTCACATAAGAAAAAAAATATGCTTTGGTAAATCACAAATAACATACTAAAACAGATTTACGACATAAAAAAGTCCAATACCTCATAAAAAGTCAGTATTATGAGATACTAAGCCATAATTTTGGCTTTTTATTCATAATTGACTAAAAGTAAAACTTCTAATGCAATGAAAATAATTGATTACGATCAAAGGGAGGGACCTGAGATGCAAATTAGCTCTTGCTATACTCTCTATGTGCAATACATATTTTCCAGTTTTGACTGGGATCATGTTTTTTTTTGTACTGTCCCTATACAAATAAACGTATAAAAAAAAAAACAAAAAAAAAACTACTAATTATGAGATTTAAAAAAATGAAATTAACCAAAAAAGGTTGAAATTATGGCATACTAAGATATAATTATGACACACTAAATCATAATTTTGACCATCTACTAATTATCACTGTCACAATTATGATATTTCAACACCTCAATAACCAATTTATTTTCTTACGTGTTGAAAATTAAAATAAAATACACCATCAAGTCCCATATACAAAACAACTGCAAAGAAACCACATTTATTTGCCTTACATCGTATTTAACATTTACACACCACATATTCTCACAAACAAAAGCATGTGTGATAAAAGAGCAACAGGTGGTGACGTGTGTGTGTGTGTGTGTGTGTGTGTGTGTGTGTGTGTGTTTCTAAGCCCTTTATTATCGCACAGAGCATGAGTGATAAGTGATGGGGCAGGTGATATGGATCTGAATATTATCTCACACACACACATCCTGCTGGAGTGTGTGTTTATCAGTTCTGCAGTGTTATCTCTGAACACACACACACACACACACACACTACACTCGTGCGGGGTAGAAGAACTTCCCGGCGTAGCGGCCGTGATTGCGCAGGTCAGACGGACTCAGGACTTTACGGATGCCCAGCATGTTTGCCCTGGCGACCCGCTGGAAGCTCCAGGGGTTCTGGTTATTCCTCTCGCGCTCGGCCTGATCCTGATACAGCGCCGCCAGACTGTCTCTGCTCACCACCTGCAACACACACACACACACACACACACACACACACACACACACACACACACGTTCAACTGGGTTCTTCTACTAAACTCGTTTCTTACAGATTTAACCCTGTCAATTCTGATCGAAACAGACAAACAACAAACTTTTTAATGAGGTTAATGTACTATATTTTAATTACATAATATTATTATTATTTTTTTATATTTTGTGTTTTGAGGGGATTTCATGGTAGTAAACAATATTTATCTCTTATTTATGCACCATTTATTTCTATATTAAATACAAATATCGTGAAAACAGTTTATACTGTTTCCCCCCAATTAATGCAGTATTTAAGTTTAAAAAAACAAAGCAAATGTTTTTGAATGTACTATATTTTAATTCCATAATTTTTTTAATATATATATATATATATTGTGTTTTGATGGGATTTCATGGTAGTAAACAATATTTATCTCTAATGTAAGTACCATTTATTTTGGTTTACATGCATGTGGCAGACGCTTTTATACAAAGCAAAGTAAAAAAAAAACAGTTTCTATGGTAACGCAACGTCCAATTTCAAAACGGTTTTCGCAGGATGAATTATGAGTTCGTAAGCTTTCAAATAATATCTAATATTATATGATAAATTATGTGATAACTACTAAAATATGTGATGTAATGAAAAAAGGCGATAAAAAAGATAATATTTTAGAGCATAATATATATTTTATATATATATATACACTTTTTAGAGGATATTATTATTTTATAATTACAACCATTTAGTTTGAATAGTGCATTTTTTGCTGACATATTTTTTTATTCATTTAACGTACGAACATAACATACACTTAATTCAAACATAACTTACTCAAATCCCTCCACATTAACCCTGGCAGTCGTAAAAAAAATTATAAATAAAATAAATAAAAATCCTAAAACAAATAAATAACTCAAGAATAGTGCATTTTTAATGTCCATTCTCAAAGTGGGGGGTGACAGTTAAGAGGTTAAAAAAAAGCATTTTGTAACCAATAATTTGATTAAAAAAACTAAAAAAAAATCCAACTTGAACATTTTTCAGTGCACTAAATAAACGCACAGCAAAACGTTACACAACCCTTTCCTCATTTGTTATTGCCAAATGCATATGCAGAAACAGCCGCTTATGAAAAAGCATGAGAGGAAGTGATGATGGGCAAACCTTGGCTGGAAACGGCAGCTTCTTGGCCACTTCTGAGAGCAGCGGCTCGACCTCAGCCAGCTCCACGCGACCTCCGACCTCTAGCACCAGCCGGCCACACTTCACCGGGGTCACGTAGTGGTCGATGGCCCCCTTCCCGCCGCCCATGCGCTGACCCAGGCCTTTCCGCGTGATGGGTTTGTGCGGCGCCCGGAAGCGCCACAGGGCGAAGGTGGTGCTGGGGTCCATGCGCCGGTTAATGGTGAGACGCATCATCTCCATGTGACCCCAGTGCAGGTACCCGCCGCCCAGAGCCTAAACACACAGATATTAATCATCAGAATCAGAATCATATACACAAAACACAGAGCTCTGATGAGTATGATACTAATCTTAAAGTGATTTTGCAGATATTGCCTCTCATGTAGTGTGTAATAGTGGCGTTTGTGAATGTAAAAGATCAAAGATTAAAGTGCAGATTAATAAATTAATATTAATAAATTAAGAGTTTTTGTCTACTGAAAATAGTGATTCTGAACTGAAAATTTAATGAGTCAGTAATTCACACTGAAAATATGCTTTTCTTAGTATTTTTGTCTTGTTTCCAGTCCAAATATCTAAAAATTACTAAAATCAAGATGCATTTACTAGATGAGTAAAATTACATGAGATATTATGTCCTGTTTTCCGGGCGAATTAATCAAAATTAAGTGAGTTGATGCTTAAAAAAAGCTAAATTATCTGCCAATGCGGTCAGAAAAATAATGTTAAATCAAACAGAAACAATATTATTTTTCTGACACCATTGGCAGATAATTTTGCTTGTTTTAGACAAAAACTCTCTTCATTTTTATTTTATTTCCCCAGAAAACAAGACTTAATGTCTTACGTCATTTTACTACTTTAGTAAATGCATATTGATTTAAGAAATGTTTGATATTTGGACTGGAAACAAGAAAAAAAATTTGCAGTGCAGTCTCACTTCCTGCTGAACCTTTTGCATAATGCCAGCCTGAGGTCCTGATTGGCTGAGCAGCGTCTCGTAGCTCCGCCCTCAAACACTAGTGTATCTGAGACTGGGAGAGTTTGGTTCGTGTTGTTGGTGTCGAGAAGACGCTGTTTTCTGAGATTGGTACGTTTGCTTTCTGACCAATCACAGCAGAGCATCTCTCAGAGAGGCGGGGCTTAGAGAGACTGAAAGCGTTTCAGACACTGAGAGAAAAGAGCTGATGATAGCGGTGGAGATTATGAGAATATTAATGTGTTTTGGTCTTGGATGCGTGTGAATCTGCTGTAGGAGAACCTGCTAAAATAGCATTTAATCACATTTACATTTCATTATTCTGATGATTCACTAATAATTTTTACTGACATCATTCATAATGATACTCACACACAGTCTGTTACTCGCCCCTGTGTTAGTCTACTGAAACATTATTGAAAATGTTTCTGTGACGCTCCTAAAAAGACTTCATTTCGATGTTTTCGGACATTATTAAAATGCATTATATTCATGAGACGCAAAGTTTCTTCAGCTCCCCAATAATGTGACGATTTTTCCCAATATGACCTAAATCTCATTATAATTGCATGTAAACAGAGAGTTTATTAATATTATGCATACTAAAATTAACATTCTGTAATATTATCCGTTTGACTGACACTATCACATATTTTTTGGAGTTGTGAGAAAACTTTCCATCTCTCAAACTCATCTCTCTTTAGTCTGGCCTTCCTATAATATTTTACAATGTTTGTAATTTAATGTTTTATCATTTTAATAAATTCTCATTAAAAAAAATATTTTTATTCTTGTATTTTACCTGTATTTGTATTTTCTTTTAATGTGTGTGCCTGTAAAGCACTTTGAACTGCATTCATTTGTTTGGGAAAGTGTTATATAAATAACATTTGCAATGATGTGTTTGGATATAAAATACCTAGATCTTCTTTGTTATTACTTATGGGAAATATTAAAGGCATAGTTTCTAAAAGGGATCAATATTTATTTAAGAATCTTCTTGTGGCTTGCAAAAAAAACTAGGAACTGGCTTAAAGATACTACTTTTGAAGTATAAACAATAGTTTGGAGTTATTGAAGAAATCCTGGTTATGGAAAAACAAACTAAATTTGAAAAAAAAAGTGCTTTGAAAATAGATTGTGAAAATTGGTTGATGTATAAATAACATAAAGACATCCTCAAATAAGTAAACAGTAATTATTACGTTTTAATTGGGGAGGGGGGGGGGGGGGCAGTACATATACAGATGAACCTCGAAAAATTAGAATATCGTGCAAAAATTATAATTTTGATGATTATGGCTTGCAGATTATGAAAACCCCAAATTCTAAATCTCAGAAAATAATAAATAATAAAAGTATAATTATAATATATTTTTTAAATGTACATAGAATAAATAATAAAAGTATAATTATAAAAAAAGAATATGCACTGATATGCATGTATAAGTATACAGGTATATGTTTGATATGTATACATGCATAATTTCTTTACCTCCCTTCTGTTAATAATGTTTTTAATTTCATTGTTAAACTAGTAAATCAAATAGTTTTTAAGTAAGTAAATAAAAAGAGAGACGGACCACAATGCCGTACTGTCCTCTGGTGAAGGTGTTGGAGCTGGTGGCCGGCCCCTGAATGTCCCGCAGCTTCTTCATCTCCTTCTTTCCTTGTTTCACATTCGGGATCTTATCCAGGAACTTGAGTTTCGACTTCTCTGGTAGAACCACGTCTACGATGGAGAACAACACCATATAAATCAGAATCACTATAAAGTCCTACACTTTGCCTTGTTGAAAGAAGACTAGCATGCAGTAAACACGGCAGCGCTTAACCAACTAGTCTAAAGTTAAACTGGTTAAGCACTGATGCATTACCGCTGTAATCTGGAGGAACTGCATACGTCCTCAGTCCCGCTGACACCACCTTCATGTTGCTCTGCAGGACATCTGAAGAAAAGGAGACAGCAACTAGTTAACACAAGTTCAGTTTGGCAACTAGTTAAACAGGTTCAGCAACTAGTTAACACAAGTTCAGTTGGCAACTAGTTAACACAGGTTCAGTTCGGAAACTATTTAACACAGGTTCAGCAACTAGTTAAACTGGTTCAGCAACTAGTTAAACTGGTTCAGCAACTAGTTAACACCGGTTCAGCAACTAGTTAACACGGTTCAGCAACTAGTTAACACGGTTCAGCAACTAGTTAACACCGGTTCAGCAACTAGTTAACACAGGGTCATTTCAGCAACTAGTTAACACAGGTTCATTTCAGCAACTAGTTAACACAAGTTCATTTCAGCAACTAGTTAACACAGGTTCAGCAACTAGTTAACACAGGTCCAGCAACTAGTTAACACCGGTTCAGCAACTAGTTAACACAAGTTAATTTCAGCAACTAGTTAACACAAGTTAATTTCAGCAACTAGTTAACACAAGTTAATTTTAGCAACTAGTTAACACAAGTTAATTTCAGCAACTAGTTAACACAGGTTCAGCAACTAGGCCTAGTTAACACAAGTTCAGTTCAGCAACTAGTTAACAAGTTCATTTCAGCAACCAGTTAACAAGTTCATTTCAGTAACTAGTTAAGTTAATTTCAGCAACTAGTTAACAGGTTCAGCAACTAGTTAACACGGGTTCAGCAACTACTTAACACGGGTTCATTAAGTAGTTAAAACAGGTCCAATAACTAGTCAAAAGGTTCAGCAACTAGTTATTTAACACAGGTTCATTAACTATTTAAAAGATTCAGCAACTAGTTATTCATTAACTAGATGACACAGGTTCAGCAAATAGTTAGCAGGTTTAAGAACTAGTCAACACAGGTTTAGGTTCAGTGGGTAAAATATTATCACCCACATTGACAAGTGGTTATTATAACCAAATAAACCAGGTTGTGAATCAAGTATATAACTTACAGTCAATATATATCTATATTATTATAAATGATACATAATCAGTAGCTGCAGATTACTGCAAACTAGTAAGATTACCATATTCATGACTACCATGGTATTAAGATAGTAAGAATATCATGTACACATCCAAAAACCATGGTTTCGCCATACTATATGCCAGTAATGATACTAACTAATGGAAATAATGTATAAGATAATATACCGGTAAGAACAATTAATACATGCGAGATTATTGGTCTTAAATCTACCTGGCTGGCTTGACGTCCGGGCAAAGCCCAAAAACACACTCTTTAGTGCTGAGAACATGACTGATTATACACAATAGAAACGTGTATAAATCTTCATTTGTTCTCAATTATAAAATTCACATCAGAGTCCCATGGAACCACAAGGTCGCTGCCATGTTTGATCAACATCCGGTGTGTCGGTGAAAGTCATCCGGTGGAAACAGTCGCGCATATCACGACGTGTTGGTTGGGGTTTGAAAGTAAAGAATTAGATAAATAAAAGTTTAAAAACATTTAAAGTGCTATAAATACATATATATAATATTATATATTTATATATATATATATATATATATATATATATATATATATATATATATATATTATATATATATATATATATAATATTATATATATATATATATATATATATATAATTAATAAAATTTAGTTAAATTTTACACAGTATGCACACTTACTTTATGCATAGAATTTTTCCGATGTCCTACAGCTTTTGTCAAAATCTGAACGTGCATTTTAAAAATTATTCTGTCAAAAGAGATATTTTACACAAAAATGCCACATTTAATTTCTGAGATGATAAGGTAATTAAATGTAACACTCTAATTTTGAAAGATTCCATAATGCATATTGTTACAAATACTATTTATGAACATATGAAGCCACGCCCTAATGCCAATCATCGACACCTGTCACATGATCACTGATTATTAACACACACATCTCAGCAGTCACTCAGGAACAGGACAATCAGGTATAACTTTAACTAGTCCTCGGAATACAGATTTAACTAGGTAATCTTTCTCAGGTAAATCCATAAATGCTTTAATTTGCAGTGCAGTGATAATTGATCGATTATAAGGCATATTTTCAAACAGAAACACTCATCTCATCACAGTAAGAGTCTCTTCTGCTCAGCAAGGCTGTGTTTAAAAATACTGTCAAAATAGTGACATTATTCCAATGTAAATCAGCTGTTTTCTATGTGAATATATAGTAAAATGTAATTTATTATTGATAATCAAAGCTGAATTTTCAGCATCATTACTCCAGTGTCACATTATCCTTCAGAAATCATTCGAACATGATGATTTGATCCTCAATTATTGTTAATATATAGCCTATGTAAATTAATATATACAGTAACAGTAACAATTTTGGAAAACATAGCCTACTATTTTTAATGTTTTTGAAAGTAGTCTCTTATGCTCATCAAACCTGCATTTATTTGATCAAAAATACAGTGAAAAAAAATGTGAAATACTATTCCAATGTAAATCATCTGTTTTCTATGTGAATATATAGTAAAGTGTAATTTATTCCTGTGATCAAAGCTGAATTTATCATCATTACTCCAGTCTTCAGTGTCACATGATCCTTCAGAAATCCTAATTTCTTTGCATATTCATATTTTAGATTCCAACCAGTAAAATTAGCTGTTTTCTATGTGAATATATAGTCAAATGTAATGTATTCCTATTTATAATCTATTTACATGATTTTTTTTGTGCATATTCATATCTCAGGTCCCACACGATGTCAGACTGTTCTGAGTCGACCCGAAATCCCATTCAATCCGATTTTCCGTATTGTTTCTCCGAGGACGGTCGCCTACGGCACCGAGAAACCCACGAGCTCTACCGATTCCCGTTCCGACTACACGACGCTCGCGAAACCGAACGAGAGCATCGTAGCCTGTGTCTCTACATCTCCCGGCACGTGTACGACCTCTTAGAAACCAAGTTCCAGCTAGTTAAAGTGTTCCTGGAGGACAGTTTTGTGTTCATGAGCGCAGGAGCACTGGAGAACCCCGGGAGTCTCCTGGTTCTGATCCAGGATTCGGGAACGGTGAGGAGTGGCGTGTGGAGTTGGAAGCTCTCGGCACACGATGGGCTTGATCGAGGATCTCAGATCCCGTATATCCGCTGGGCTTTGCTTGAGTCCTGCGCCGTTCTCCTGATGAATCCCAATGAAGGTTTGCGGACGCACGAGCAACACGTGCGGTTGGTTTGGGAACGCATGCTTTCCCACAGTTCTCCCGAACACGTGTTTATAGTCGCGCACGGATACGGAGGCCTGGCGTTCGTGGATCTTCTATGCCGGCAGGTTGAAGAGGTTCGAGGGAAAGTAAAGGCCGTGGCTTTCTTGGATTCGTCCCACAGCTTTTGGCACCAGTCGCTGGGAAACGCGGGTCGCGACTGGTTGAAATCCCACTCCCGATCCTGGATTCCCAGCAGAAAGCCTCTGAACCGCTCCGTGGGGTCGCTGAAGGCCGGCTGCACTCAGGTTTCTGCCGGGACTCAGTGTCGCGACTCGGCGCCGTCGTGTGCATGGAGTCCGTGTTTCGCTTCTTCTCCAAGATGATCAAACCCAAAGTCCCGCCGACTCCATTCGGGATCATCACCAGGAGCAAGAGTCGAGTCAGTGAGCAGAACAACAACATCTAATCATCAAATCTCTAATAACAATGAGCATTTCTGTTCTTTACGCTCCTGTTTCATGTAAATGATGTATAGGTGCACATCATTATTGAGTTACATTTGTTATATTAAATCAGAATAACTTCCTCTTGCAGAATCTTTTCCTTTATTTATCTGCCTTGCTAACATACTGCAAGCTGAACCATGACTTGAATGTTAATACATAATATTTAGAATATGTTAATTTATTGTGACGTCAAAGTGTTGTTTCTCCTTCTTGATCTAAATTTATTTATTTTATTTTTTTCGTTTTTTCATCACAGTCGCCTTTGGCAAATTTTCCATAAAGCTGCATTGAAACATGTACTAAAATAAATAATTTTTTTAATGGAAAATTGCAGTTAATATGAATAATTTATCGGTGCACATCATTATTATCATGTTATCAAGCCCCAAGATTGTGTATCAAGATTGTTACACAATCAAGCCCCGCCCACAGACACAATCAAGCCCGCCCACAGACACAATCAACCGCCCCCAGACACATCAAGCCGAACACAATCAAGCCCCGCCCACAGACACAATCAAGCCCGCCCACAGACACAATCAAGCCCCCCCACAGACACAATCAAGCCCTGCCCACAGACACAATCAAGCCCGCCCACAGACACAATCAAGCCCCACCCACAGACACAATCAAGCCCCACCCACAGACACAATCAAGCCCTGCCCACAGACACAATCAAGCCCCCCCACAGACACAATCAAGCCCTGCCCACAGACACAATCAAGCCCTGCCCACAGACACAATCAAGCCCCTGCCCACAGACACAATCAAGCCCCGCCCACAGCACGACACAATCAAGCCCCGCCCACATGTGTTCTTGTTACAGAAGCGACCCAGTCTAGTCTATGTATAGGACACGATAGAGGAGAAAAACTAGTGCATGCTGTTTCATGCCGATTTTATAGTCAACACTAAATCAACAATAAATTCATGTTCCTTCTCTTATTATAAATGATTCATCAGTGACACCAAAGAAAAACGTGTTTAAACAACATGTAATAATTGCTTCACCGGCTCTTAAAGACCGAGACCACATGCACAACCGGATAATGTTTAAAACATTTAGTTGCATTTCTACTTAGTCATTATTGTATGAAAGTAAAAATGTGTTGAAATTATGAAAGCTTGTTTCTGCCACAGAATAAAACATTTTAAAAGATAATTGCAACTTTTTATCTCATACTTGTAGTTTACTCTCGCAATTCTGACTTTTTTCTCTCAATTGCAAGATCTTTTCTCAGAATTATGAATTATAAAGTCCAATTCTAAGGAAAAATTACTCAAAAAGACTTTTTCTCTCAGAATTGCATGTTTATATCTCACAATTCTGACTTTATAACATGCAATTCTAAATTTATGTCTCCCAATTGCATATTATAAAGTCAGATTTGCAGGATGTAAACATGCAATTCTGAGAAAAAAAAGTCAGAATTATGAGTTTATATCTCACAATTCTTTAAATAGTGTAAAATTAAGGAGAAAATACTCAGCAATGCTGTCGACTTATGAATTTACACATTGTTTGTGTTATTAAAGCATATTAAAAACTCCACATAGACACATAAACAACATCAAAAGCTGGATTTTCACCACAGGGGGACTTAAAATATTGTGAAATTACCTTCGAATCGTCATGACACTCCCACAGGTCAGTGTGAAATCAATAAGCTTTATTTTAAAAAACATCATACAAAACTGTCAGAACACAGAATAATACACACCAGATGTTGTTTCCACAGGAAACTCTACATAAAACTTGTTCTTACTCAGTATTTTTGTCTTGTTTCCAGTCCAAATATCAAACATTTCTTAAATCAAGATGCATTTACTAAAGTAGTAAAATGACGTAAGACATTAAGTCTTGTTTTCTGGGGGAATAAATAAAAATTAAGAGAGTTTTTGACTAAAACAAGCATAATTATCTGCCAATAAGAAAAATAACCTTGTTTATATTTGAATTATGATTATTTTTCTGACCCCATTGGCAGATAATTTTGATGTTTTTAAGCATCAACTCACTTAATTTTGATTAATTCCCCCAGAAAACAGGACATAATATTTCATGTGATTTTACTCATCTAGTAAATGCATCTTGATTTTAGAATTCTTTATATTTGGACTGAAAACAAGTCAAAAATACTGAGTACTGAAAGCATATTAGCGGTGTGTGAGTCGTGTCTAGATGTCGTGGTACAGAAGCTCATATTTGGGGATGTTTCTGGGGTCGATCGGGCTTCGGACGATCAGTTTTCCTCTCATGGCTCCGCGATAGATCACCTCGATCAGATCCAGGAAGTCCTGCTTGCTTTTGAAGCTTCCCACAAACTTGGTGTGATCTGGAGATCTGAGGAACATTAACACTGTTACACATCAAGAGCATTTACAAGACTCTTCCTTAAAGGGGCTATGTGTAGGTTTTTACTTTTACTAAAAAATCTTTAAAATAGAGTTTTCATTGTACATTTATGAGCCAACCATGATGTAATAGAAAGAATGACAGCTTGACTGTCCACCGGTCGCCTCTATCAGCCTGTAGCTCAAGTGTGTGTGTGTGTGTGTGTGTGTGTGTGTGTGTGTGTGTGTGTGTGTGTGTGTGTGTGTGTGTGTGTTGTGTGTGTGTGTGTGTGTGTATGTGTGTGTGTGTGTGTGTGAGAGTGAGTGAGTGAGTGAGTGAGTGAGTGAGTGAGTGAGTGAGTGAGTGAGTGAGTGAGTGAGTGAGTGAGTGAGTGAGTGAGTGATGTGAGTGAGTGAGTGTGTGTGTGTGTGGGTGAGTGAGTGAGTGAGTGTGAGTGAGTGAGTGAGTGAGTGAGTGAGTGAGTGGTGGTGTGTGTGTGTGTGTGTGTGTGTGTGTGAGAGATGAGTGTGAGTGAGTGAGTGAGTGAGTGAGTGAGTGAGTGAGTGAGTGAGTGTGTGGTGTGTAGATAGAGTTTTCATTGTACATTTGAGATGATGTAATGAAGATGAAGTTGACTGTCAGGTGTATAGCTGTAGGTGTGTTGTGTGTGTGTGTGTGTGTGTGTGTGGTGTGTGTGTGTGGTGTGTGTTTTTTGTGTGTGTGTGTGTGAGTGGTGAGTGATGTGAGTGTGTGTGTGTGTGTGTGTGTGTGGTGGTGTGTGGTGTGTGGTGTGTGTGTGTGTGAGTGAGTGAGTGAGTGAGTGGTGTGTGTGTGTGTGTGAGAGTGAGTGTAGTGGTGTGATGTGTGTGTGTGTGTGTGTGGTGTGTGTGTGTGTGTGGTGAGTGAGTGAGTGAGTGAGTGAGTGAGTGAGTAGTGTGGTGTAGTGTGTGTGTGTGTGAGTGAGTGAGTGAGTGAGTGAGTGAGTGAGTGAGTGAGTGAGTGAGTGAGTGAGTGGTGTGTGTGTGTGTGTGTGTGAGAGAGTGAGTGAGTGAGTGAGTGAGTGAGTGATGTGAGTGAGTGGTGAGTGAGTGAGTGTGAGTGAGTGAGTGAGTGAGTGAGTGAGTGAGTGAGTGAGTGAGTGAGTGAGTGAGTGAGTGAGTGAGTGGGATGAGTGTGTGAGTGAGTGAGTGAGTGAGTGAGTGAGTGAGTAGTGAGTGAGTGATGTGAGTGTGTGGAGATGAGTGAGTGAGTGAGTGATGAGTGAGTGAGTGAGTGAGTGAGTGAGTGAGTGTGTGTGTTTAGTGTGTTAGTGTGCATGCATGTATACATATACACACACACACATAATATATTTACAAACTTTTATTAGATGAGATTTTACAGTTTAATAACTTGATTCAAGTATGAATGTGTGAAGATAGATGAGTGAAGTTTGATGACTTTAACATTATTTATTATCTTGCTAGAATGTTTTTAGCATGTTTTAGCACTTTGATATAATGTTTTTTGTTCTAGCATGATTTAGTATGTGTGCTAACATGAGCTATGAGCTTGTTTAAAGGTGCCCTAGAATGTGAAATTGAATTTATGTTGGCATAGTTAAATAACAAGAGTTCAGTACATGGACATGACATACAGTGAGTCTCAAACACCATTGTTTTTTCCTTCTTATTTAAATCTCGTTTTTAAAAAACACCCCTGAAAAACAGGCGAATCTCCACATAATACCGACTGTGACGCAACTGTCGGGGATCACGCCTCCAAAGATTTGCATAAGCCAGCCCATGTTCAATGCCAGGCGGAAACTGCGCAGCCGAGTCATCGGACAAGCGAGGATCAGAGAGAAAATGGCAGATCATGGAAATAAATGCTATGTTCCAGGCTGTGCAGGGAATGTGAGGTCTTTTCATACCCTTCCCACAGAAAAGAAATGTCAACAGGCGTGGATGATGTTTATATATAATCGGATACCGCAACAGTTTAATTCGTTGTTGTTAGTTGTTAGTTTGCTCTGCCCATTTCACCACGGACTTATTTTCGAACCACGGACAATATCAAGCTTCTCTCAGCGTCTCAAACTGAAGAAGGGGGTAATTCCAACTATATTCCCGCAACCGGTAAGTAGTGATTTTATTAAAGATAATTTACACTGTGTTAGACCCAGCGCAATAGCAAACTCCCAAGTAACTAGCCTAGCTGATACATAACCAACGTTAAATAGGCTAATTCTCAGTGAATAAACTATACAGAAAGTGGTCAAAGAACAATCCACACAGCGCAAGTTTATCTCTCTTGCCAAACTCGTTATGAAATCTGACGCTGTTACACTGCCAACGAAGCTCTTACTGTATGTACATCGTTTGCATTGGTGAAAGCATGAGAGAGAGAAACTGCGTTGTCTCGCGATCAACAAACTGTCATCTGCTTGCTCAATGTACATCAAAGCAACATTTTATGTGATGGAAATAGATTTGAATACTTTAAAAACATCTCACGATTCGTTAATCACGATAGCTGTAATAGTTAAAACGTATATAAAAGCTGTAGTGAAAGTATTCGAGAGAGTTTCACATGTCATATTTCATATGCAAGCAGGTCAGCCAATCACAGCAGTGGCCTGTTCTCACAGCAGACACGCCCCTTCAAACAGAGTGTTCAAATCAGAGACTAAAATCAGGCTAGGAAAAATGCCTTTTATTTCTAAATTATGACTATTTTTGATCTAAAAAACATACTAACATTATAAGGGCAACCCAGGAAACATTATAAAATAATTTAAAAAACCATTCTAGGGCACCTTTAAACACATTGTTAGCATTTTTTTAACATGTTGCTCGCATGATTTAATAAGTTGCTAGCATGATTTGGTATGTTTTAGCATGATATAGTATGTGGCTAGCATGTTTCCCACATGCTTTAACGTTGCTAGCATGATTTGATGCGCATCTTCACTGAAAAGCTCTGCTCGTCTTCTTGCCAAACTCACGTCTTTGGAAACATCAGTCTCAGCAGAAGCTGAATGTAGTTTACCACATAAATTCTCAGTTTAACCACATTTCCTGTTTGTGCAGAAGCACTTCCTGTTGTGGTGTGATTAGCATGCGCGGCTCACCCGTAGTCCACCTTCATGTGCTGGCCGTTGAAGAAGAACACCGTGGAGGGGATGAAGCTGATGTCGAAGTATCGGGTGTAAAGCGGCGCCGTCTCCACGTCCACCAGATACACACTCGCCATGTTACTCAGATCATGAGCCGTCTTTGACAGCTGTCAATCAAACACAGATGTCAATCAAACAGAGCTGTCAATCAAACAGAGCTGTCAATCAAACACAGATGTCAATCAAAAACAGATGTCAATCAAACAGAGCTGTCAATCAAACACAGCTGTCAATCAAACACAGATGTCAATCAAACAGCTGTCAATCAAACACAGATGTCAATCAAACACAGATGTCAATCAAATACTTTTGCAGTTTTGGTGTTGTTTACTGTTGCTGATCAAGAGGATTTACTCTTCCTTAAATTGAAATCAAACATTGGTGTATTAAAGTGCACACAAACTATACAAAAAAAGATGTGCTTATGAAACTAAGCATTCAAAAGCTGTTAAATATGCAAAAATGCTAATATAAATAGTTGATAAACGAACTATATATTAGTGCCGTCAAATCTATTAACCGCATCTAATATAAAAGCTTGTAAATATAAGTGTGTGTGTGTGTGTGTGTGTGTGTGTGTGTGTGTGTGTGTGTGTGTGTGTTGTGTGTGTGTGTGTGTGTGTGTGTGTGTGGAGAGAGTACGTAAGTGTTAGTGTGTGTGTGTGTGTGTGTGTGTATGTGTGTATGTTTGTCTGTGTGTGTGAGAGAGAAAGACAGTAAGAGTGAGTGTGTGTGTGTGTGTGTGTGTGTGTGTGTGTGTGTGTGTGTGTATGAGAGAGAGAGTACGAAAGTGTTTTGTGTGTGTGTGTGAGAGAGAGAGAGAGAGAGAGAGAGAGAGAATGCGTGCGTGGTGTGTGTGTGTGTGTGTGTGTGTGTGTGTGTGTGTGTGTGTGTGTGTGTGTGTTGTGTGTGTGTGTGAGGAGAGAGGAGAGAGAGAGAGAGAGAGAGAGAGAGAGAGAGAGAGAGAGAGAGAGAGAGAGAGAGAGAGTGCATGCATTCATACATTATATATTTACAAACTTTTATGTTAGATGAGATTTACAGTTTGCAAATGTAGAATACAACTATTATATATAGACCTATCATTTAAAATATAAAATGTAATATAAACCCTAAAATACATTTGAGTAAAATGCACATTGAACATAAATCTCTTATATATGCACGTACACAAATACAAAAGGTAAGCGTATATCATATCGCAGTCACTGAACATTAACATCAGAACTCACGATCTCGTCGAGCTGCAAACACACGGAGTCTTCATCTCTGCCGAAGCGAAGCACTAAAACCTTCTCGGCCACCGTCTTTATGGCGTCATCGATGTCCTTTTTACACGACAGTTTAGGAAGAAAAAAGCTCATGACGCTTTTAACAGAATTCCCTAAGAAATACGAACTAAAATATAAATTCTAACTCACTATCTGCAGTATTTTCAGCGGATGTTTACTGGTGTGTGGTGTACCATTACAAACGAACCGAGTAGAAACGCCATCAATAGTTCCTACACTGTTGGCATATCTCAACATAAATGTGTTATTACTTTTAGTGATATGACTTATTTTACTATTTATGAATATAACGCACATCTGGGCGTTTAAGCATGTTTTAAAATATCTCATTATTACAGACAGTCTTTACTAAGCGAAAGCATGTTTCCGCACGGTCATCTTTTACTGTTGCACACCGACATGCTCGTTTACAGCGTGTGTCCTTTTGAGGGCTCGTCGGTGACTTCTGAGTGAACATACAGACATACAGCCGATGGTATATTGATTTTACATTTGTGATGTATGTGTGTGGATGTTATTATAGATATAGAGGAGACCGGGGCTAGTTGTCACAGGATCGCCGGTTCTTCAATGTTTTTTCACTGAATTTAATTTCAAGCGAATTGTCTTGGAATGTTTTTGTGTGAATTTTACCCCAAAGCAAAACATTTTAGTGCGATGCCTGTGACATTTCTGCTGTTTCCTAGTTGTTGCGATGCCTGTGACATTTCTGCTGTTTCCTAGTTGTTTGGTGTGGACATTTTGCTGTTTAAATGTTTCTGATAAGTCTTTATTATACATGTTTTGTGACAACACGCTTTAACTAACGAACTTCCAGTTTTTAAATGATTTAAAAACGGTTTTTCTTGGTTATTCGAACGTTCAGGAAACGTTACATTGTATCATTCTTCAAACATGAGAATGTTACTTTTGAATGTTCTCTGAACGTTCTGAAACATGTAGCAACATTTAAAAAATGAGAATGTACTCTCCCTCAAGCCATCCTGGTGTTTTTTACTTAATTCTTTCATCTGAACACAATTCAAAATTATCCTGGCTCTTCCCAACTTTATCATGGGAGTGAATGGTGCCACTCGATATCCATATTTATAACTTTATAAATTGTAATCACTGGCTTCCGGTAACAGTCGTACACGAGTCGAGTTCTGGAAGAGTGACCTCTGACCCGACACATGACGAGTGACCTCTGACCCCACACATAAGTGACCTCTGACCCGAACGCATGATTTAGGAGTATAAGCTCAGGTGAGAGTCGAAGCCTCTCACGGTTCAAACAAACTCAAGCTCCTCCCACTTTTCTCTTTCAAAAATCCTTGTTTTGGACTCTAATTGTGACCGGTGTTTTGTTTTGCTCGATCCTCTGCGCTTGCGTGTTGGTCAATATGTCATTCGTCAGGTCAGAGGTCATGCGTTCGGTCAGAGGTCACTCATCATGTGTCAGGTCAAAGGTCATGCATCAGGTCAGAGGTCATGTGTCAGGTCAAAGGTAATGCGTCGGGTCAAAGGTCACTCTTCCGCCGGAACCTGACTCGTGTACGGCTGCTACCGGAATCCAGTGATTATAGTTTATAAAGTTATAAATATATATTTCTCTTGTCTTCAGAGGGCCTTTATTAACCCCTGCAGGCGTAATGGATTATTGTTATGATTATGAGCTTTTTAGGGCTTCAAAATCTCCTCCTCCATTCACTCCCATTATAAAGCCGGGAAGAGCCGGGATACACTCGGATTGTGTTCGGCTGAAAGAAGAAAGTCATAAATAATTCTTATCACATTTCCTCATGTCAGAGTGTGTTCCCTCAGGTGTTTGACGTGATGTTCCTGCGCTCGTGTTCGCTAGCGGTGAGACGGCTCTGCTCTCGCGCTCCGCTCCTCAGATCCGTCAGCACTTCCCGGAGCAGCGGGAAAGATCCGGATGAAGAGGAGGAGAAACTGGACCTGGACGTGTGGAAGACCGTGATGAAGACTCAAGCTCTGCCGGAGAACCAGAGCGACGCGAGTCCGTCCACGCTAGACTTCAACCGCGAGCTGGTGGAGATGTGGCACCAGGCCGGGAAGTTCGTTCCCAAGAGCATCACGGATGAGCAACTCCAAGATCTCGCAGCGCTAACCACCAAATCCGCTAAGAAGAAGTTCCTCAAGTTCCTCGCCATCAAAGAAGCGTACAAGATCTCGAATAAAGAGAAGCGCGAGAACAAGCCGAAACCTGTGAGGAACAGTGAGGAAGAGCGAGAACTAAAGAACACGTTTCTCATGAAGTTCTGGAGCGGTTCTATGGATCGGTTGCAGAACTGGCGCGCGGCGCAGGCTATGCGTTTCGGGCAGCCGCTAGTCTACGATATGAGCTACGAGCGTCACATGACGCGTCGCGAGATGGAGAACACCGTGTCTCAGCTGATGGAAACCGAAGGATTCAACCGGCGATCTTCAGACCCGTTTCACCTGCACTTCTGCGGGCTAACGCCGGGCGGCGCGTATCACCGCGAGCTCCTCAAGCGCTACGGCGCGGAAACATGGGAGCGGATGCTAATCACGGACACCGCGAGCCAACCCGCGGACCTGTTTCCTCGCGAGGATCTGGTGTATCTCACCGCGGACTCGCGCACTGTTCTCCGCGCGTTCGACCACAGGAAGGTTTACGTCGTCGGCGCCATCGTGGACCGAACCATCCAGTCGGGCGTTTCGCTAGCTAATGCTAAGCGGCTCCAGCTAGCCACCGCGCGGCTCCCGCTGGACGAGCATCTGGACTGGGACTGTGGAGCCAAGAACCTGACCCTGGATCAGATGATGCGCATATTGAGCACCATGAAAGACACGGGGAACTGGAAGACGGCGCTGGAGTTCGTGCCCAAGAGGAAACACTGTGGATTTCATCAGACGAGAACTGGAAAGACTCAATCCGCGCGAAATGAATCTGCGACTCCGAGAAACAAAACCGACGGACACAAAAGAGGACGCGAGAGGAAGACGTGGTGGGAGGAGGAAAGATAATGATGTAATACTGTATTTTCTGTCAATACAATTATTTCAGATGCTTATTATTTCATATGGCTGATAATATTATATTTCACACCAAAAAAGACAATAGCAAACTATATTCTGCATAAAGACAATAAAGCACGTTTTTCTGAGCAAGAACTTTTCTTTGCATTTTGAAATCATTTTCATGATAATTAAATCAAATTGGAGAGGTTTGTTTTTCTTATTATTATTCAAATTACTAATTTGTTCTTATAAATTCAGCTTCTTATTTCATATGGTTGATAATATATTTCACACAAAAAAATACAAAAATGGGAAATTATATTATGCACAAAGATAATAAAGCATGTTTTTCTCAGGTTATTAATTTTTTTCAACAATTTTCATAAATCAAATTGGCAGAAAAAAAGAATAATTATTAATTTTTTATTTATCTAATTTGGTTTTCATTACATTAATGAATTTTGGCAGATGCTTTTTTCCAAAGTGACTTAGTAATTTAGTTTAAAATAATTAGCTAATAAGTTTTTCTCATTTCTAATTATTCAGTTCTTATTATTGTAATTTGAGTAATTTCTTATTTTGAATCTCAGTGTTCTTATGAATAATTTAATTTCTAGTTATTCATTACATTCATTTATCTATAAGAAGAAATTAGAGTAAGAAGGAAATGAATAACTAGAAATTAAATTATTCATAAGAACACTGAGATTCAAAATAAGAAATTAAAATAATTAATGATTGAAATGTGTAAAATAACTGTGTAAAATAATTGTGTCCAGATATGATTTATCACTGCATTATGAGAACGAGACTTTCTGTTTATTTAATTTCATTGGTGAGTAATTCTTTCACAAATAATTAATTAGAAATTAATTAAATTAATAAGAAATTTGTTAATTTGTAAGAATTTAATAATTAGCTAAATTAAAACAAGAAATTAATTCCTAAGAACAAATTATTATTCCTTATTCTAATTTCTCGTTATTTATCTTATTAATTTGTTCTTATGTATTAATTTCTTGTTTTAATTTATCTAATTATTAAATTCTTACAAATTTCTTATTAATTGAATTATTAATTTCTAATTAATTATTTGTGAAAGAATTACTCACCCATTGAAATTAAATAAACAGAAAGTCTCGTTCTCATAATGCAGTGATAAAAATCATATCTGGACACAATTATTTTACACATTTCAATCATTAATTATTTCAAACTAATAGAGAAACACTAATAGTCTTTCCTCTGCTTTCATATCAAAGAATCATTGCATTAAAAATAAGAGTTTTTACTCGTATGATACAAAAAAACAAGTTTTATTCCAAATTATTTATTTTGAAAAAGGAAGATGGAGAAAATATCACTAAAATGCTTTAAAAAGATATTTTATTCACTCTGGTCCAGGAAAACACTTCAAATGAGTACCTAGATTCATATTGATGAAGTATGAAACACTGTAAATACAGTCACGCTTATATTCCAGAAACACTGCATTACACAAACACATCCAGCCACGAAAACACACACAATCTTGCACTTTTTATATTTTAAAATCAGCAGCCACATCTTCAGAAGAGCAGAATGTGTGTGTGTGTGTGTGTGTGTGTGTGTGTGTGTGTGTGTGTGTGTGTGTGTGTGTGTGTGTGTGTGTGTGTGTGTCAGGTCAGAGGTTGTGCTGATGTTGTGTGTGTGTGTTCGAGGGGTTTGTCTTCGGCACCTGAAGCACTAGCATTAGCGCTAGCGTCTGACGGCTACAGCCACTGTGAGCTTTGCGTCAGCAGAGGTTGTGCGATTTGTGTGTGTGTGTTCGAGGTTGTCTCGGCACCCAGCACTAGCATTACGCTAGCGTGCTGACGTGTGTCGTTTCGAGTGGTTATTTGTCTTCGGCACCTGAAGCACTAGCATTAGCGCTAGCGTCTGACGGCTACAGTACGGTTAGCTCCCCGTGGCAGCGCTCGCAGCAGTTGAAGGTAATGTTCTCGTAGCGCGTGTACGGGTGGAAGCGCCCGATGCTCTTCTTGCTGGGCAGGAAGTGGGAATGATGCGGGTCAGTCGGTGATGCGTCCACTTCCTGTTCAGAACAGGAAATGGGGTCGAGGCTCCGCAGCACCTGAACAACAATCAGTGAGGAAAACATCTAAACCAACAACCAGATGCTTCTGCAATCCTGAGAATGACACACTAATATTTTCTAATCATTATTAGAGAAAGCACCGCACCTTCTCGGCCATCTTCTCGGCCGGCGTGTTGCAGAGCTCTGAGCTCCGGCACTGGTTCTGGTTCTGGTTCCGGCTCTTCTTCGGCCCGCCGCTGCCGCCCACATTCCCCAGCAGGTGTGAGTTAATGGCATCTGCAAGCTTCTGATTGGCTGAGGCCAGTTCTCCGGTGCTGAGCGGCTGCGCGCTGGGATAGTAGGTTTGCTCTCGACCCCACTGTAGTGAGACCAGCAACTGCTCCAGAGACCTGTCAATCACAACTCACTGTCAATCACAACTCACTGTCAATCACACTCACTGTCAATCACACTCACTGTCAGTCACACTCACTGTCAATCACACTCACTGTCAATCACACTCACTGTCAATCACAACTCACTGTCAATCACAATTCACTGTCAATCACAACTCACTGTGTGTCACACCAGCTGTCAGCCACACCCGCTGTCAATCACAGTCGCTGTCAATCACAGTCGCTGTCAGTCACACCCGCTGTCAGTCCACACTCTCGCTGTCAGTCACACTCTCGCTGTCAGTCACACCCACTGTCAGTCACACCCGCTGTCAGTCACACCAGCTGTCAGTCACACTCTCGCTGTCAGTCACACCCACTGTCAGTCACACTCGCTGTCAGTCACACCCACTGTCAGTCACACCCGCTGTCAGTCACACCAGCTGTCAGTCACACTCTCGCTGTCAGTCACACCCACTGTCAGTCACACCCGCTGTCAGTCACACCAGCTGTCAGTCACACCCGCTGTCAGTCACACCCACTGTCATAACGTGTAACCTTCACACACTCGCTGTCAGTCACACCGTCATCACTCTGTCAGTACACACTCACCGCTGTCAGTCACACCCGCTGTCAGTCACACCTCGCTGTCAGTCACACCACTGTCATCACACCTGTCAGTCCACCAGTGTCTCACCGTGTCAGTCACACACTGTCATCACTCGCTGTCAGTCACACTCCGTGTCAGTCACACCCCTGTCAGTCACACCCGCTGTCAGTCACACCAGCTGTCAGTCACACCACGCTGTCAGTCATCACCAGCTGTCATAGTCACACTGTCAGTCACTCGCTGTCAGTCAACCACTGCGTCCCGCTGTCAGTCATCACACCACTGTCAGTCACACCCGCTGTCAGTCACACCAGCTGTCAGTCACACCCGCTGTCAGTCACACCAGCCTGTCACACACACTGTCGTCACACCCTCTGTCAGTCAACGGTCAGTCACACCTGTCAGTCACACTCATGTCAGTCACACCCGCTGTCAGTCACACCCCTGTCAGTCGCACACCCGCTGTCAGTCACACCGTCGTCAGTCACCTCGCTGTCAGTCACACTCTCGCTGTCAGTCACACCTCGTCGCTGTCAGTCACACTCGTCTGTCAGTCACACTCGCTGTCAGTCACACCGCTGTCAGTCACACCCGCTGTCCAGTCACACCCGCTGTCAGTCACACTCTCGCTGTCAGTCACACCCGCTGTCAGTCACACCCGCTGTCAGTCACACCCGCTGTCAGTCACACCCGCTGTCAGTCACACTCTCGCTGTCAGTCACACCCGCTGTCAGACACACTCACTGTTAGTCACACCCGCTGTCAGTCACACTCTCGCTGTCAGTCACAACTCTCGCTGTCAGTCACACTCTCGCTGTCAGTCACACCCGCTGTCAGTCACACCCGCTGTCAGTCACACCCGCTGTCAGTCACACCGCTGTCAGTCACACCCGCTGTCAGTGTCACCCGCTGTCAGTGTCACCCGCTGTCAGTGTCACCCGCTGTCAGTCACACCAGCTGTCAATCACACCCGCTGTCAGTCACACTCTCGCTGTCAGTCACACTCTCGCTGTCAGTCACACCCGCTGTCAGTCACACTCTCGCTGTCAATCACACCCGCTGTCAGTCACACTCTCGCTGTCAGTCACACTCTCGCTGTCAGTCACACCCGCTGTCAGCCACATCCGCTGTCAGCCACACCCGCTGTCAGTCACATCCGCTGTCAGTCACACTCTCGCTGTCAGTCACACTCTCGCTGTCAGTCACACCCGCTGTCAGCCACACCCGCTGTCAGTCACACCCGCTGTCAGCCACACCCGCTCTCAGCCACACCCGCTGTCAGCCACATCCGCTGTCAGTCACATCCGCTGTCAGTCACACTCACTGTCAATCACACTCGCTGTCAGTCACACTCGCTGTCATTCACACTCGCTGTCATTCACACTCGCTGTCATTCACACTCGCTGTCAGTCACACTCGCTGTCAGTCACACTCGCTGCCAGTCACACTCACTGTCAATCACACTTACTCTGTCAGTCACACTCACTCTGTCAGTCACACTCACGCTGTCAGTCCACTCACGCTGTCAGTCACACTCACTGTTAGTCACACTCACTGTCAGTCACACTCACTGTCAGTCACACTCACTGTCAGTCACACTCACTGTCAGTCACACTCACTGTCAGTCACACTCGCTGTCAGTCACTCTCAATGTCCATCACACGCACTGTCAATCTGTCAATCACACTCGCACTGTCAATCACACTGTCAATCACACTCGCACTGTCAATCACACTCGCACTGTCAATCTGTCGTCAATCACACTCGCACTGTCAATCACACTGTCAATCCCACTGGCACTGTCAATCACACTCGCACTCACACTGTCAATCTGTCGTCAATCACACTCGCACTGTCAATCACACTCACAATCACAATCGCACTGTCAATCACACTCGCACTGTCAATCACACACCGCTGTCAGTCACACTCTCGCTGTCAGTCACACTCTCGCTGTCAGTCACACTCTCGCTGTCAGTCACACTCTCGCTGTCAGTCACACTCTCGCTGTCAGTCACACCCGCTGTCAGCCACACCCGCTGTCAGCCACACCCGCTGTCAGTCACACTCACTGTCAGTCACTCGCTGTCAGTCACACTCGCTGTCAGTCACACTCGCTGTCAATCAGACTCGCTGTCAATCACACTTACTCTGTCAGTCACACGCTGTCAGTCACACTCACTGTCAATCACACTCACTGTCAGTCACACTCACTGTCAGTCACACTCGCTGTCAGTCACACTCTCAATGTCCATCACACGCACTGTCAATCTGTCAATCACACTCGCACTGTCAATCACACTCGCACTGTCAATCACACTCGCACTGTCAATCACACTCGCACTGTCAATCACACTCGCACTGTCAATCTGTCGTCAATCACACTCGCACTGTCAATCACACTCGCACTGTCAACCACACTCGCACTGTCAATCACACTCGCACTGTCAACCACACTCGCACTGTCCATCACACGCACTGTCAATCTGTCAATCACACTCGCACTGTCAATCACACTCGCACTGTCAATCACACTCGCACTGTCAATCACACTCGCACTGTCAATCACACTCGCACTGTTGTAAAGATTCTAGGGGATCTAATCCCTGGGGAATTTGCATATCATAATTAATAATTGGTAATTAATAATTATTCATACATGTTTGGATTAGATCAGTCTTACATGTTAATAAATCTCCCTCTAAGGGAGAATCTGTCATTTTACCTGTATGTATACATGTGAAATCCTTTCATTTTAACCACAAGTTGATTGTAGTTAATTACACAGACCACGTTTTACAAAGCAGGCAAAATTAATTTAGCTCAATTGTCAGAATAATATTGTGGGGTTTTCCCAATATTATCTTACTTTATAGGATTGCAGGAAACGCAATTCTCTGGCCAGAAGAATTGGGCTTCCTGCCCCATAATAAGTACTCTTTAAAATATTAATTATTGAAATAATTAATTAATTCGTAAAGCTTGTAGCATAAGATCTTTGGCACTTAAGGGATTTGAGAATGAGCAAAGAGATTGAATCAATCAGTCAAGTGAATATGATGATTTAATAAGGCATGTCTACTTATACATTTACTACGATTACACGGGAGATATATGTATTTACAAACACATAGAAGTACACAACAATAAGACAATGAACGAGTGAGTGTGTGAGATATAGAGATAGGGATAACTTACACGCGTGAGAGCGAGTAAGAGAGAGAGAAAGGGAGTTACATTCACCTAGACAGATAACCCTCCGAAACAACACAAAACACATTCTTAATGCTCTGAAAACAGGGTAACCTAATTTTACTTGCATGTGGAATGGTTCTCTCAGGTGTTGCTGTGTTCCTTGAGCGGCTTGCCTGGTCTAGGCGCGTTTTGGACGGCAGATCTTTTGTTCTCCGTGCGCGTGCGTGAGCTGAATCCTTGGTTCCGTGGATAGTCACGTGATGCGGCGCGAGTCTTTGAACAGCGGTTGGAAGTCTTTGAGTTAACATTACCAACGGAAAATAGTTCGACTGAGTCCGTTTCACTTGGTGGAAGTGAACAGAGTCGACTACGAAAACAAAACTTTGACTAACAAAGAAAAATCTCCGAAGGGAGATCCCAGAGAAGCGCGTGGGCATCTCTCAGTACGACGCGTCACGTGGTTACGTGCGCGTGCTTCTCCTTCAGAGAGAGAGAGAGCGTTTGTTGCAGTGTCCCTTGTAGTTGGATTTGCTGAAGAGATATGTCACGCGGGGTTCTTTTCACTCGTCGATCGGAATTAAACCCGGGGACTTATCTTAAAAACACAAACTAAACTAGAACACATAAAAGAAAGGCGAAAAAGCTCGCCAGGAGGCGAGACGTTACATCATGACACGCGGACATGGACGTAAGAGAGTGGGCGGAGCTGCGCTCCTACATTTATCACATCGGCGAAGTCCAGCCTCTTCCCATTGACTCGGCCAATCAAGAGGTCGAAACTCGCAGGCGGGACTTCTGGTTGTCTGAGCCCTTTGTTCTCTTAAGCAGGGCATTTGAAACCCTAATTTCATCGGGTGTTTAAAAGCAGAATCTTCATAATTATTATAGTCATATGTGTAACAAAGTTTTAGCAAGATGTGATATCAATGGCTAACTAGGGATCGAAGATTGGAACTCAGAGACTCCAAACTTGTCACAAATGGATTTGGTTAAACATTAGTTGGCAAGGTTTGAAACATTATCCCAGTTTTCGAGAAACAGACCAAACACATAAAAGACAAATCATAACATGAGATTAGATACATTGTTCTTACAATTCTAAGGGGAAGTATAATAGAATATATATGAATGCAAAATTCAGTTCTCCTTCGTTAGAATTCTAGGGAATACGCAGTTACATGTAAAAACACATAATGGTAAACTCAGTTATTTCAATGTAACATGAACAAACAAACACATAAAACACATTGAATATTTCTGTTTAAAATGTCTTTTAAAAAGAGAAGTTTCTTTTCTCTGTAACATAAACTTCCTGTGGCACATCCCACATTCCTGGGGGGGGATGTGTGCTTGGAATGTGTGTGTGTGTGTGTGTTAATTTTGAGTCCTGGTGGGAGGACGCTGTGTGGAAGCTTCCCGGCCTTTGAAGGCTCTTAGGATTTTAGTTATCCAGAATATATTTAATTATTCAGATTCACCCTAAATACGCTACATATTTCCCCCCTTTCGTCGGATGATGTCCCCGTGTGTTGGACATCATATGACGACAAATCATCACCATTGGCGGATGGCAGGTGAATCATGATGATTGGGTAGGAGGTGCTGTTAGGCTGAGGCTGAGGGCTCAGCTTGATAAAGTTCGACGCAGCCTCCAGCGTGGTACCCTCTTCCTGAGGGTCCCGTGGGCTTGGCTGTAGATGTTCGCATCTCGTTGAGCCTCCTGTGCAGGATGACTGTCGAGTGTCAGGGTGTAGTTGATAGATGTAATGTCAATTAGCTGGGATCTCCTTTTGCAAACCACAATTCCCTTTCTGGAGTTAGGGTGAGAGTGTGGTTCTTGAAGAAGGATGGGGCCTTTTGGTACTTGGATGCGCTGCTCTGGCTGAGCAAGGTGACAGATCACTTACAATCTCTGCTTGGGTCTCGGTGACTTGAGTGCGAGGCTTGGCTTTAGCAGGGCAGCTTGTGCCACTGATCTGCAGCCCGCAGGTTCCGTCAGGGTTGTCTCTGAGGAAAGATTTGTTAGGGCAGGGATAGTAAATGTCTTTGGTCAATGTGCACATGTGTGGATTCGGAGCTGGGGACAGCTTGGTGTCGCTGTCATGCAAGGCAATCACGTACGGCATGCGGATCTTGATGTGAGTGCTGCCTCTCAAAATCTGACATGGACAATGTTCTTGAGCCGGTGGATTCGGCTTGACTATGATGGGTAAGTTCAGGGGAACGTCCCATTTTCTCTGCTTGTGGTGATGCAGAGTGGGATGGCACTACCCATGAGAGTAGGCAAGGTGTATTTTTAAAGAGTCAGTTGGCGTGGTGATGGCGGACGCCAGCACGGTTTGCATGAGGCCTAAGGGTATCTGGTGCGGTGGGATTCTACCCATGGCGAGGCTGTCGATGGAGGAGTTCACCCCCCCCTTTAGCAGGTTTGTCATCAGGGCTGTTACCAGCTGATTTTGAGCAAAGTCATTATGGAAGGCAGTAAGCAGCTGTTTCATGGAGTTCACTGTCGGGGTAGGCAGAACGCTGTGAGTGTTGAAAGTTACCACAGGTCCCTATTGTCTTGTCGATGGGCTGCAGGGATGCACTCTGTTGTGAGTGGCTCGGTTCTCTGTGGAATCTCCGTCTGAATTTTGGCTGCATGCCGTCCGACGTTGGCGAGGTTTACTGCATTCATGCCGGACATACAAGTGTTAAACAGAGTTCTGACGGCAGTGCGGCGGCGGTTGTGGCCACCTGGCTCCGCTAGCGTGACAGTCATTTTCTCAAGTTGGTCGAGCATGTGTTCGACATCGGCCTCAGTGTGCGTGAGGGCCTCCTGTCCGTTGGCACCTACCCAGCTGTATTGTGTCGTTACGCCGGGGTAGTGCGTTCTGTAGGCGTTGTGAGGATCAGGTGGCACAGGCACTTTCTGAGTGCGGGTCCGGCAGAAAAGGAGTCTTGGTTGTTCCCTTAGGATGGTGCTTGGTGCCGGACCTGGTGAGATGTCCGATTGCGGCTACCCTCTGGTTGGCTGGAAGCATAGCAGCATCCTGGTAAAAGTGACAGGGAGAGAGAAAGAGAGAAAGGGAGGAAAAATTTCAGCGAACATCGTCCTTGGTTGGCTAGGACAGTCTTTTCGCTTTGAGGGCGCCAGTATGCCACTTGCTTCGGTGTCTTGCAAGTGTCTCTGGTGCTGCGGGTTGCAGCACATGGTGCGTCATGGGCATAGGGCATACATTGTGGCATTACCCCCCTTTTGCACTGTGGCAGAACAAGCTGTGGCGCGGTGATGGCATCAGGTGCAGAACGCTGAATGTTGTCCAGTGCACGTGGCATGTGCTTGTTGCCTTAGGTTGTCTGGGGCACCGGCTGTCGGTGGGTGCAGACGGCGTTCGTGGGTGGTAGGAGGGGTATGAGAGGTGGTTTCTCATAGTGTCCGTTGTTTTGTCGTCAGTCTTTGGTAAGCTGGAAGGTAAAGGTCAGGTGAAGCAGGGCTCTGTGACATTTTTGTCTTGTGGTGAGAGCCTAATGCATGACCCTAAAAGTTCAGAACCATGGTTTAATTGGTTCGCTAGGTATGTAGCATAAAGCTAGGTGTTTCACATGTAGCTAGCTAGTGAAGTGTGTCTTGTATCTTATCTTAGCTGTGGATGTTAGGAGGCTAAGAGGTGTGGTTCCGAGATTATTCCATGGAAAGGGCATAGCCGAGATGAAATAAATGCCTTAAGATGGTTCTTATGACTAAATTATTTCTCTGGACTTAACTAGTGGTTCACTACAGCTTGACGAAGTGAATGATGGGGAAAAAGGACAGCTTTCCTATTCAAATTATGCTTATTATCAATCCTCTGGACTATAGTTGTGCCCTAGTAAATTGTTGAAGTTACTTGTGTTGCAGGGTCACAAAAATGAGTACACTTGTTGAAAATAAAACAAAATCACAAATAAAGGTGTCTCTGTTTCCTTTCTGGGCCCTATGGGAAATGGAACCACATTTGAACAAGAGAGGAAATAAAATAAATTTTAAATCATATAGATGACCGAAAAGTAAAGGGGATAGCTGAGTGCTATTAATATCCAGGTCAAAGAATAAAATAAATTTTAAATCATAGAGATGACCGAAAAGTAGGGGGAATAGCTGAGTGCTATTAATATCAAGGTCAAATAAAATAAAATGGGGAAAAAAAAATTAAAGAAGAGCCAAAAGAAAACAAAATTAAAATTAAAAGCAAAAAGAAACAAAGTGATCAAAACAACGGGAATGATCTGAAGGCGAGAATAATCAGTGGCATTAGTGACTAAACTTTTGATTTGCCTGGGCCAACACTTCATAGTGGGTTACAACGGTTGCGTGTTCGAGGCCACATCGTGTGTGTCCCATCAAAGGATTAGTCACCTGCCGATGAAGATGGCTATTGCTATATGAATTCTTCTCTAGCTACACAGTTTACATGTAGTTAACTTAAGTTTAATTAACAGGGTATCTTCAAAGTTAGCCTTCGACGGTTAGCAAGGGCTATGCCTCAACTAGTAAAGGTGAACTTTAGCTAAGAAGAATTGCAAACACGGAATGTGAATAATTAGGAACCCTAACTGGTGTTAAGGAAAGTATTTTAGAATACTGTGCACTGTGTAAACACAAGCGGTGATTAAGGGTTCAAGTAAATTATGCTAACTGCTAATTGTAGAAGTTATTATTTAGCTTAGCCTAAGCTGGATGGATGTTAGGTTAGGTTAGCGTAGCGTAAGCTGGAAGGATGCTAGGTTAGCTTAGCGTAGCGTAAGCTAGCTGGATGCCATGTTAGTTTAGCTTAGCGTGAGCTGGAAGGATGCTAGGTTAGCTTAGTGTAGCGTAAGCTAGCTGGATGCTATGTTAGTTTAGCTTAGCGTGAGCTGGAAGGATGCTAGGTTAGCGTAGCCACCTAGGCTGGTTTGTTTACAAGGTGACATCACAAGTTAGCACTTCCTGTGACAAGTCGTTGTCATGGAAACTAGAGCATGTCAGACAATTCAAACAGTCCCTAAAGGCTGTCTGTACATTTTACATGAATTATGCATGTTTAAACGGGTTAACCGGGGTGCAACTTTTATTTTAAGTCTTTCTAGGACTCGGTGTTACATGAAGTAAAATGCAGATGTGTTTTGGCATTAGCTAATTTTACTCATGGAACTCTTCTCTTTATTTTAAGCAACTTATTCTATTTGTTTACAGAGTAAGGAAATAGATTTGCTGGGAGTCAAAGCTTGTCTAAGCATATATATAGTTACGTCCCTCTTGTGCACTACTGCTGACTTTTCAGCGATTACAGCAGTTTTGATCACTAGGTAGCTCTCTGTTTGCAGATGCAGCTAAAGTTTAGGTGAATTACATCAATCAAACAATAATTTGTAAGGCCTTTACATTTGTAGAAAGGGGAGCGTCGCCCAGGTCTACCTAGATATAACTTTGTCCTGAGCTTTCTTTGTTAAGACACAGGTTTAGTCATACTGCAATTTGGATTTCTTTTAAGCAAAGCAGAATAAACATCGGTACAGTTTACAGGCTGTTGAGATGAGGTTTCTTCATCAAACAGACTTACGCTTTACTGCTTAACATGCTAATTTTAGTTGGAAATCTAAGGCTATTTTACTTAAAGTAGCGATGTCAATTTCAGCAATCGTTTATCTGCATTTAGACAAGCCAGCGATCAAAAATGCGTGCTGCACATTGTGTTTTAGTTGGATCGTAACGATTAAATGCACGCCCATAGGTTAACTGTAGTTTAAAGCTCAGGTGGTTTCACTCAACTCTGACGTCGCAGTGACGTATGCCCTATTTGGAGCTAGCGTTTCCTGTAACCCTTCATTGTCATAGAAACTAATGTTTAGCAGTGTCATTTCAACCAGCATGTTGCAAATGCTTGGTTCGAAAGAGTCGTGCATAGTCTGTTGGCAGGTGAGGCTTACACGTCCATTCAAGATTTTCTTTAAGTCAGTAAAATTCTAATTTTACGAATGCAGAGTCTGGCAACTCTTTGAGCAGACATTTTCATCTACTTTTAAAAGTTCTATGTTCTATGCTGATCAGGGACCCTTTTAGCAGAGTCTTGCACGGTGTTCGTGCAGTGTCTTCTGGTTTTGCAGTTCAAAGTCAGTGGGGTTTTAGGAATTCTTTCTGAGGAGGCCTTCTGTGTTAGAGGCCTTCTGCATTAGGTCACGCATCGTTGAGTGGGCATTGCGTGGTCTTTGGCGAGCTGGAAGGTGCAGGTTAGCTAACTGGAACTTTGACTTGGTGCTGAGGCTGTGTACCCCTAGATGGCTGCTGGAGTTCTTGGGAACTCTGACCTTGGAGTCTGGCTCTGGTGACCAGTGTGACTGGAGGGCCCAGACGGTCAGGTGTTTGAAGTCTAATGAAGCTTAGAGCGTTCTAGCAGGTCTTTGCCAATCAGAAAGGGGTGCGTGCTCATTTGTGAGATGTACACTGGGTGGGTAGGCCTCAAAAGGACCAATTGTCAGGTAAATGGGAGCTCTCTGTTCTAGCCGGTTGTACGTTCTGGTTGTACGACTGCACGTTCAGCTCACACATGTGGGGTATAAGAGTTCGATCTTCGCTCTTAGCTTTAGTACTGAGTCTTTCAAAGAGTTGAGCTGACATTAAAGTGAGGTCTGAGCCGGGTTTCAACCAGGGTTTCAAGGCTCACCTCATTGTCTAGAGTGATGGGTAGGTAAAGTTTCCGGGCCCACCCCCTTTTGGTCTTTTGGGGTTTTGGACTTAGCTGTGGGAAACTGTGCGTTTTCGCTCAGGCTGTGCAGCTGTCAGCTGTGGTGGCTGTGTGCTGCTGTCACTTTGTGAGGTGACAGTTTGCTCTGTGTCTGTGGCTGACGAGCAGTGTTCTGTGTGCCTGTAGGTCTTACGCTCAGGTATAGGATGTAAAGCTCGTACCTCTTGAATTTTTGGAAAGTCTTTTGTGAAGAAGCTTTTCAGCGATTTCAGGGTCTCGGCTTTCTCAGACGTGGCGGCACTGTGTTTGTCTGATGCGTGCTCAGGCTTGGGCTTACCAGTGGCCTGGAACGGACTCGACTCTCTGTGAACAGGGCTATGGTGTTATGGGGCGCCCTCTGGAGGCATCTCTGAGTAGTGTTCAGAGACAGTAGATCGTGGGGTTTTTCAAAGTCTTTTCGGATTCTGGATCAGAGAATTCTTTAATGAAGGCCTGCCCCAGCCGGCTGGTAGTCTATAAGAGTGTTTCAACTCTGTGGAACAATGTCAAGTTCGGCTTTGAGATCGTGTCTCTGTTGAGTAAGTTCATGGGTTTCAGCTCGGCCCGTGTGTAAGTGGTTTCAAGAGCCGTGGCTTTAGTGTCTCTTTCTTTGGGTTCAGTCTCTGCTGAACGAGCTTGTGGCTGGTAGCCCGGGCCTCTTGCAAGTTTTTTCTTTTTCAGGCCGTGGCTTTCGAGTCTCTTTAAGTTCGGCCTCTGCTCTTTGCAAAGGGGCTTCACTTTTGTCGGAGTTTCTCGTTGGGTTCCTCTCTGGCTCTTTTCTCTGACTGTTCTCTGCGGTCTGTGTGTAGAAGATCAGACAGGGCAGGTTGAAGTCTTTTCACTTCCTTCTGTAGCTCGGGGTCGTTGTCATCCTCGGCTTGCATCCTTAGCGTTGCAACTTCATGGAGACGTGCTGGTGCGATGAGCTGGCAAGCGAGGTTTTGGACGTGTCGGGCCGGTCTTTGTCGTGGGCGCTTTGGCTTGGTTTGTGCGCCATCAGCTTGTCCACGTCGCTCTTGGCTTTGAAGCTCTGAGTCACTGGCGACCTTGGGCAGGAATGGAGGTGTCATGAATCTCAGCCATGTGTCCAGGTTGTCCCAGCGGTTGTGGGACTGTAGGACCGGAACATACTGGTTTCGACTGTGGGCGAGAGGAACACAACACACACAGAGAGACCAAGCAAGTTGTTCTACGTTTAACGAGCTATAATACGGGCTATGCCGCGTATGCAAATTGTGGTTAACTGATGCAGACAGTTAAATCATTCTGTGGGACAATTTGGTTAGGTCATCATGGGCCTGAATAAAATTTTAACAGGGCGGTAGCTTAGGGGGTCACCTGTTGATGCTAGCGGCTTGTTGTCTAATTATTATTCAGCGTTCCTTGTTGTCTCAGATAGGTTCTGTCTTCTAGGTGAACTGAAAAGAACAGAGCACGACAGAAAAGAGCAGTGGCAAGATAGCAGAGTTTGAAGTAACATGCAACCATCCAAGATGGGAAGGTCTGTAATGAAATGGCGTTAAGAGTACACAGGAAGTGTTACAGGGGAAGAGGAGGCCTAAGCCTGCGGTTTGTGGCTCGGAGAGGAGGAGGGAGCCAAACACTTCAATAACCGGGGGAATCTCTAGATTCTGTAGCAAATATTAAGTGGATGGGTTTAATACCTTTGTTTAGTTTGCCTGGGGTGGAATGAGGTCATGTGGGTTGGAGTCAGCATCGTGGTTGGTCTTTCTGTCGTCCCCAAACGCTTGACAGCAGTGTCCCGGGCCTTTCGTGTATCTGTACCGATGTGCTCCCTCTCACGCAACCTGACTTTGAATCACAAAATTGGTGATGTCGTGTTGCGGGCCGCAGTAACGGAGAGATACAGGAAAGTCCGAGACTCGCGCTCAGTCAGTGCTGGTGACGCAGGTCAGATGAACCAGCGTGCTGGACTCCAAGCAGGGATGACTGTCAAATCACCGCAGCTCTTTAGTGGTTTCTACATGTAAATACAGAACAGTGTGAAGCTTAACAGTGAATGAAAGCTTTCTTGTTTAAACTGAATTGAGTAATTATGTATGTAGAAAATAGAAGCAAAGGTTTTCCTAAATAATGGTAAAAAGGAAATTATGAAAATGATGTTAATTATCAAAATAACTTAACCCAAAAAAAAAATTCCTAATAAAAAAAAAAAAAAAATTTTTTTTTATTAAATTCCTGTTATTATTATTACTTTTACTATTAATAAAAATTAATAATTAAAAGTAATACAGTAGGATGGACCCCGGGAGAAGACAGTCAGTAGTGGCGCGTTTGGGCCACAAAGGGGTTTGGGTCACTTACTCCTAGTGGTCAACCTGGCTGACCGAGAACTTGATTTGAATTGCATTCAAACTGGTTTAAATACACTTCAAATCGAGCGTATGCATAGATGTTAAGTAACTTCTAGAATTGTGGTCATAACATATCAAATCAAAATTATTAAAAATAATTTGAGACCGGAAATATAGACGTAAAGCCATAAAGCTCTTCCCCACAGGGAAGGAGACTTAATTCACATTAATCTTGAAAATTTTTTGTTTCAAATCAAATTTGAATAAGTGTAGGAAATTAAAGGTTGGCATTATGTATGATGAGGATAATATCCAACATAAAATCAACTGAGAGAACGCCACTTCAAAGCAGAAAGAGTAGAAATAAGAGATGAGCTGACTTAGCAGGGGAGGGCCACAAGGGGGCCGCACTAAGTGTTCATTAGGGACTGTTAATACTTATTTTTGAATATTTTTTTTTTCAAATGTGGTTTGAACTAAATTCAAAATAAGTGTACACAGTCAGAAGTGAAAAATCATGTTAGTAACACTGGAACTTGCACATGCATTGAAAGTTAAACACAATTTCAGGAATTCTCTGGAAAAATCTGAAATTGTGATGAGAGAAAATGTTTAGGAAAGGATGACCTTGTTACTAGTGTCCACATGATGGCGACATTTCGCTCATCCAGGATGAAGTCAGGGGGCGGTGCGTATTCGAGAAACTGTCAAGCACTTAGCCTAAGGGTTGCCCTCTAGTGTTTGTCAGCGGAACAACAACCGGCCTGCTTCCATGTGTGATTCAAATTTGAGCGTGCAGACGCTTTGCTTTCTGTAGCGATCACACTTATCAAACTAAATCTCAGTGGATTTTTTATGCTATGTTTTAACAAACACGACTTGCAGAAATTTTTCCTGCGCTATGTAGGAGAAAACAGGAATTATACGTCTGTCGGTTGGATCCAAATACATTTATCAAATAGCATTTAATGATTAAAATGTTTTGGAGGTTTTGGTGCTATAATTCACTAAACAGCGTGGCAAGATTTTTTTACACACACACATAGGGTTCACAGGAATTAGGCATCTGTTTTTCGCTTCCCACAAATAATTAGCACTATGATTCATACGTGTTCGCTTATAAATTTCAAACCTCTGCGGGTTTTTCCTTTTTCGACACGTGTGCACGGAAGGATTTCTTCGCTTCCCTACATTAATATAGATAACAGGAATTATACGTCTGTCATTCGAATCCAAATAACATTTATCAAATAGCATTTAATGATTAAAATGTTTTAAGGTTTTGGATTTTTCTGTGCTATATTCTAACAAGCACGTCTGGCAGGGGTTCTGCGCTGCGCATAAATAAAACAGGAATTATTCGTCTGTTTTTTCGACTCCCATAACATATTATCAAATAGCACTTAATGATTAGATATGCTTTAGGTTTTACAATTGAGTAGCTACGTCAATTTTTAACCAGGAGTTTACCGTTAATCTAACGATTTAATATAAGGCCTTTTTAAGAATAGTGAAAGAGCATCGTTTCACTAAATCTTGTCTTCACCCTGACAGAAGAACATCGTTCGGACAGGGGAGTTTAATATTAAAAATGTCGTCGTTCAAAAGAGGTTTCTTCGTCTTTTATAGGACAAATTTAATACTGTGAAACTATGAAAACTGCAGTTTTCTTCTTAGTTTCACTGGACTGAAATGGCTTTTTGCCTTTAATCAGTCACGGTGAGTTCGCAGTGCGTTCGCTCAACCGAGGTGCACGTACAATATTAAATCACAATATAGACAAGATTGAACTGATCTCTTTTGCTCAAAAACAAGTTTAAAGTGTGCCCAGCATATTTCTCCACCAATTTATGTAAAGATTCTAGGGGATCTAATCCCTGGGGAATTTGCATATCATAATTAATAATTGGTAATTAATAATTATTCATACATGTTTGGATTAGATCAGTCTTACATGTTAATAAATCTCCCTCTAAGGGAGAATCTGTCATTTTACCTGTATGTATACATGTGAAATCCTTTCATTTTAACCACAAGTTGATTGTAGTTAATTACACAGACCACGTTTTACAAAGCAGGCAAAATTAATTTAGCTCAATTGTCAGAATAATATTGTGGGGTTTTCCCAATATTATCTTACTTTATAGGATTGCAGGAAACGCAATTCTCTGGCCAGAAGAATTGGGCTTCCTGCCCCATAATAAGTACTCTTTAAAATATTAATTATTGAAATAATTAATTAATTCGTAAAGCTTGTAGCATAAGATCTTTGGCACTTAAGGGATTTGAGAATGAGCAAAGAGATTGAATCAATCAGTCAAGTGAATATGATGATTTAATAAGGCATGTCTACTTATACATTTACTACGATTACACGGGAGATATATGTATTTACAAACACATAGAAGTACACAACAATAAGACAATGAACGAGTGAGTGTGTGAGATATAGAGATAGGGATAACTTACACGCGTGAGAGCGAGTAAGAGAGAGAGAAAGGGAGTTACATTCACCTAGACAGATAACCCTCCGAAACAACACAAAACACATTCTTAATGCTCTGAAAACAGGGTAACCTAATTTTACTTGCATGTGGAATGGTTCTCTCAGGTGTTGCTGTGTTCCTTGAGCGGCTTGCCTGGTCTAGGCGCGTTTTGGACGGCAGATCTTTTGTTCTCCGTGCGCGTGCGTGAGCTGAATCCTTGGTTCCGTGGATAGTCACGTGATGCGGCGCGAGTCTTTGAACAGCGGTTGGAAGTCTTTGAGTTAACATTACCAACGGAAAATAGTTCGACTGAGTCCGTTTCACTTGGTGGAAGTGAACAGAGTCGACTACGAAAACAAAACTTTGACTAACAAAGAAAAATCTCCGAAGGGAGATCCCAGAGAAGCGCGTGGGCATCTCTCAGTACGACGCGTCACGTGGTTACGTGCGCGTGCTTCTCCTTCAGAGAGAGAGAGAGCGTTTGTTGCAGTGTCCCTTGTAGTTGGATTTGCTGAAGAGATATGTCACGCGGGGTTCTTTTCACTCGTCGATCGGAATTAAACCCGGGGACTTATCTTAAAAACACAAACTAAACTAGAACACATAAAAGAAAGGCGAAAAAGCTCGCCAGGAGGCGAGACGTTACATCATGACACGCGGACATGGACGTAAGAGAGTGGGCGGAGCTGCGCTCCTACATTTATCACATCGGCGAAGTCCAGCCTCTTCCCATTGACTCGGCCAATCAAGAGGTCGAAACTCGCAGGCGGGACTTCTGGTTGTCTGAGCCCTTTGTTCTCTTAAGCAGGGCATTTGAAACCCTAATTTCATCGGGTGTTTAAAAGCAGAATCTTCATAATTATTATAGTCATATGTGTAACAAAGTTTTAGCAAGATGTGATATCAATGGCTAACTAGGGATCGAAGATTGGAACTCAGAGACTCCAAACTTGTCACAAATGGATTTGGTTAAACATTAGTTGGCAAGGTTTGAAACATTATCCCAGTTTTCGAGAAACAGACCAAACACATAAAAGACAAATCATAACATGAGATTAGATACATTGTTCTTACAATTCTAAGGGGAAGTATAATAGAATATATATGAATGCAAAATTCAGTTCTCCTTCGTTAGAATTCTAGGGAATACGCAGTTACATGTAAAAACACATAATGGTAAACTCAGTTATTTCAATGTAACATGAACAAACAAACACATAAAACACATTGAATATTTCTGTTTAAAATGTCTTTTAAAAAGAGAAGTTTCTTTTCTCTGTAACATAAACTTCCTGTGGCACATCCCACATTCCTGGGGGGGGATGTGTGCTTGGAATGTGTGTGTGTGTGTGTGTTAATTTTGAGTCCTGGTGGGAGGACGCTGTGTGGAAGCTTCCCGGCCTTTGAAGGCTCTTAGGATTTTAGTTATCCAGAATATATTTAATTATTCAGATTCACCCTAAATACGCTACACTGTCAATCACACTCGCACTGTCAATCTGTCGTCAATCACACTCGCACTGTCAATCACACTCGCACTGTCAACCACACTCGCACTGTCAATCACACTCGCACTGTCAATCACACTCGCACTGTCAACCACACTCGCACTGTCAATCACACTCACACTGTCAATCACACTCGCACTGTCCATCACACGCACTGTCAATCTGTCAATCACACTCGCACTGTCAATCACACTCGCACTGTCAATCTGTCAATCACACTCACATTGTAAATCACACACGCACTGTCAATCTGTCAATCACACTCGCACTGTCAATCACACTCGCACTGTCAATCTGTCAATCACACTCACATTGTAAATCACACTCGCACTGTCAGTCAATCTGTCAATCCCACTCGCACTGTCAATCACACTCGCACTGTCAATCTGTCGTCAATCACACTCGCACTGTCAATCACACTCACAATCACACTCGCACTGTCAATCACACTCGCACTGTCAATCACACTGTCAATCCCACTCGCACTGTCAATCTGTCGTCAATCACACTCGCACTGTCAATCACACTCACAATCACACTCGCACTGTCAATCACACTCGCACTGTCAATCACACTCTTTCACACTCGCACTGTAAATCACACTCTTTACACTCGCACTGTCAATCACACTCTTTCACACTCGCACTGTCAATCAATCAGCTGCTGTAGCGACTGTCACTGCTGATAACACCTGTCTGAAGCTGTACCTGTGTGTGTGCAGCATGTCTCTGGAGAACTCGTCTCGTTCCCGCAGCAGATCCTGAATGGCACACTGAGCGTCTCTGGTCTGACGCTGTAAAGCTGCTCTGGCATTGGTCAGTTCCTCGGCCATCACGCTACAACACACACACACACACACACACACACACACACACACACACACACACACACACACATTAACATCCTTTTCCTATTTAGTGCCCAAACTCTGCAACAGTCTTACTAGCGTTGTTCAGGATCCAACTCTATTGTATAAAGCGCAATAGAAATAAATGTGACCTGAACTAGAGGTCTGCACTCCCGCGGGAGTCCCGCGGGACCCGCGGGTCGCGACGCAAAACAGTGCGGCGCGGGACAAATTTTGAAAGGTCATTGCGGGAGCGGGCGGGATGATGAGGTGCACTTGCGGGTGCGGGCGGGAGGGAGAATACGCTGCACTCCCGCAAATTAAATATGAGTGTAAAGCAGAGACCTGCACTCCCGCGGGACTACCGCGGGATACAAAACAACTAGAAACAAATAAACCGTTATTTTTAATATATAACCGTTACATTATCTAATGCACAAGCAACAAGGATAACTAAAATAAAAACGATTTTTTTTATTCACATAGAGGCAAAATGTCTGCACCACATGACTCAGGTGGATTGTTTAGTGCTACAGATATTAGTTAATTATTAAAGAAAGGAACATGCAAAACTACTAAACCAAACAAAGAAAAGTCTGATATTTGGAAATGTTTTAGCCTAGTAGGCCAATGCGACAGCAATGGAAAGCACCTTCCTTTTGCGAGCTGTTACAAATGCAGCAAAATATACTCACGTAGGCTACAAGTCTGTAACTTCAGGTCTGAAGTGTCGTGCACCGTTTTGAAAGACAAACTTCCCTGACGTTTACGGCAAGTCAGTCGAAAGTGTCAAGTGCACTAAAAGATGTAACAACAGAAAAATGTGCATTCCAGCTTCCAGCACAGCATCGAGGGCTTTCACCTATATGTGGTCGCTCGCATGCTGGAGCAGAAATGGATTAATCTGAAGCCCTCATCAGTGAACGACATGCTATTCCTAAAAAAAAAAAAATAGGCGGGATTTTGCGGGCGGGAGCGGGACGAAACTTGATTGTCGCGGGCGGGAGCGGGAGAAAATAACATATATTTTTGCGGGAGCGGGACAAAATCTTGCGGGAGCGGGCGGGAGCGGGACGGAAAAATCCGTCCCGCGCAGGTCTCTAACCTGAACCGACAGCTTCAGTTCAGATCACTATAATTAGCATTAGGGATGTGACGTGACTTTTAAATCGTTAATTTAAAGGCGAAAGTAAAACTCACACGTCCGCATGGACATTCATCTCTGTTCTGCTCTCGCCGTGGACGTGTGCATTGTAGTTTCGCTTTCAAATTAGTGCCAATTTGGGGGCGGATTGCTTGAATGGTGAGTTAATTGGTGTTTAATTATCTTTTATCCAATTAAATATTTTTGTTTTTAGCATTTACAATTTTTTTTATATATAAAATGTTTTGGATTATATTTTAATTATTTAAAAAGTAAATAATTGGTGTTTAATTATGGTTTTAATTATCTTTTATATAATTAAACATTTTAGTTTTTAGCACTAATATTTAATATGATTTTTTTGGTTTTTAGCAAGTTAATAATCTTTCACATTTTATTTTTAATGATCTTTTATATAATTAAATATTTTTGGTTTTAGCATTTTAATTATAAACGTAATATATATATTTTTTAGTTTTTAGCATCACATTTAAATTATTTTAACAATTAAATAATTGGTGTTTAAGGTGTTTTATTACATTTTACGATCGTCTGTAAAAATGTGTCATTTGTACAGTTTTGTTTTTGTGTTTTTCATTATGAATAATAGGCTGTTGCTGATCTGTGACTCTCGTACAGCTCATCATTTATTAAGCAGACACGTTCAGTTTTTAATTGTAGTGTCTGTTCTCAAACTGAACTAAATTAATTATGCATCTGAACACCAGTAACACTGGCTATCGTAGCTAGCCTGATTAGCATGATGGCGCCTCTCACCGGCTAGCGAGGAACTTGCTCCTCCAGACGTCGCACTGAATGCTCATGCGCTCGAGCTGCTCGGCCGTGTGTGTGTGGCTCCGTCCCAGCGCCTCGTTCTCCAGGATCAGGTGGTTCTTCTCTCGCGAGAGTCGCTCAAAGTGATACTGAAGGTCATCGCCCACCGACGCCACCAGCAGCTTCTTCAGCTCACGGTTCACCTGAGGACATCAACACACAGGAGAGAAGTTACACTTTACTATATATGCACATAGAAAACAGCTGTGAAATTATATTTCACTGTTTTTACTGTATTTTATATCAAATAAATGCAGCGCCTTAGTGAGCAGAAGAGACTCTTTCTGTGCAATATTTTGAAAACTAGAAACAGGATCACTGAACACTGAATCAAACTAAAAACTCATATGTTACTCCCATTGAGTAACATATGTAACTCAATGGGACTTTTCCTGGTTAAATAAAGGTTAAATAAATTAAAATAAAAAAGTATAAATAAAGGCAGAATATAAACCTACAACACAAAGGCTATAAACTATAAAAAGCTTTATTAAAATGCTCCAAAAATGTTTTACATTGAAAAAAATTCTAAAATTAATTATCCTAAAATACTTATTTAAACTTTATTAAATTTGCTAAATGCTAAAAACAATTAAAATACTAAAAAACACCAATTATTTATTTGTGATAGAATAACAAAATATAATGCTAAAAACAAAAGATATATTAAAAATAATGTAAATAAAAATAAATATTATATTATATTATATTGAAAAATTGAAATGCTAAAACCAAAAATATTTAATTACATAAAAGATCATTAAAAATTAAACGTGAAAAAATATATTCTTAATTTATATTAAAGATATATATAACAATTAAATTAAACACCAATTATTTGATTTTTAAATAATTTAAATATAATGCTAAAAACAAAAAAATATATATTAAATTAAAAAAATTAAATGCTATCAACAAAAATATGTAATTCTACAAAAGATAATTACAATATGAAACACAACCTGATTGAATGAGAAGTGTTACCTCGGTCTGGACCCGCAGCTGGTTGGACAGGCCCTCTTTATCCTGCAGGAGCCGGCGCTCCGAGTTCTGCAGTTTCTCCAGCAGGATCCTGTAGTCCAGCGGCTCCGGCTCCGGCTCGTCCCCGTGATGATGAGGGGACCCTCGGTCCTCGGCGTAGGGCCCGGCTCGAGCGCTGCGGGTGATGGCGGCCCGGGGGACCACGATCCTCACACACTCCAGCTCCACACACACGTCGCGGCTCACCTTGCCCAGGTGCAGGACTCCCGGAGACGCGGAGGACCTTGGGCTGGGCTTGGGGGACGGCAGCTTCGGGAGCGGGGCCTCAGGGGGCCTGTGCATCTCCATGCCGTCGCCGGGGCCGCGCACACACACACGCATGTGTGATTGATTGGCTTTATTCAATGCCATGTCAGCATCTAAGGCTATTTACATGGAAATCATTCAATTTCAAAAATACAAAGAACACATAAATACAATAAAACCAAGCAAACAAACACAATTAACATTTGATAAAAAATCCTTTTCAAGGCATAATCTTACTAAATAAGTCCTTAAAGGATAATTCTGGTATTTAGCACTTTGAGTCTATTTTCTAGTGTGTTTTGGATGAGCTAGAGTGGTGGACACAGAAATGTTGACGATGTCTCGACTTTTTGACTCTTTTAGGATCGCCTCTGAGCGCTTCAGAGTGGCTGTCTATGGGCATGCACAAACATGTGCTTAAAACAACCCAACGTTCGTTTTCAAAACTGTGACGCTCACCGAGTGGTTATGGTGTTCGTTGATGATTAAAAAGAAATATATCGGCGCAATGTATGCTTTCAATCCGTGTTATTTGCTATAGTGGAACTATTTTTTCAGATTCCTCACAACCGCGTATAAACTTCCGCTGGATATTTGAGTCTGAAGCGTTAGCACACTCCCGACCACTTGATGGCGACAAACACTTTGCCGCAGTTGCTCTGCTCACGCTAGCTTTCTGAGAGACTGAGAACTGAGCGAAAACACTACAACCAAATGTAAACAGACCCTTTCCGTCTCCGGTAGCGCAGTAATATCAACCAGCACTGAGTCCTCCAACAACATCAATGCGATTATACAAAATGCCAAATAAAACACGACAGAAACTGTATTTCGCTACGCTACTTGTTTTGGATCATCAACGAACACCACTAACCACTCGGTGAGTGTCACAGTTTTGAAAACGAACGTTGGGTTGTTTTAAGCACATGTTTGTGCATGCCCATAGACAGCCACTCTGAAGCGCTCAGAGGCGATTCTAAAAGAGTCTAAAAGTCGAGACATCGTCAACATTTCTGTGTCCACTGTATAAAAGCCTGAGGCTTTTTTGTGTATTTTATCCTCGACAATTTGTCTTGAAATGTGTATGAATTGCCTTTGGCATGATTGTATTTGTTTAAGATCATTGTTGAATAAATCAAATCAAAACCACTCTAGTTCATCCAAAACAAACTAGAAAATAGACTCAAAGTGCTAAAAGTGAAATATGAAGTATTATACCCAGGACAGTCTAGTAAAATATGACACGTGTGTGAGGCTGGGCTGATATTACATCATCATCATCATCACAGACGGTAATCATCAGATGATGGACAGATGATGAACACACCTTTGATGATCACTGACGCTGACATGACTGTCCTTCTCCAGATCCGCCTGCAAACACACACACACTAATCTTTAGATTCTTTCATTAAAATGGTATGTTGTAATATTCTAGACGACTCCTGCACGTTACAAACATTTAAACAAGTGTTATATTTAATTACATAACCTTTTAATACAACTTTTATTCTTCTTCAAATTTTAAACAAAAACGTACTTTATTTGCATTTTATGATGCAAGTCCAGATAACAAAAATGAACATTGTAATCAAAAGATTTTATTTTTATATTTATAATATAATATTTTAATTAACACAAAATGTTTTTGTTTTATTTTAAAAAAATTTAAAAAAATTTTATACATATCTTATGATGCAATTCTACATGATTCCTGGACAGAAAAATAGCAACTTAATAAATACAACAAACATTTTATATAGTCTATATATAGTAATATTTATTTAATAATACTTGATTAAAATGCAATACAATCCAACTTAACATAATTGTGTTAAATTATTAAAATATAATGCTACAAATATATTTTTTAAATGTATAAAAATATAGGCTAAATTTTTTATTAACCCTAATACATAATTTTATAACCATTTTATGATGCAATTCTACATTACTCCTGGACATAAAAACAGCATTTAGAAAAATACCAATTATATTAATGAAATGAGATGCTAGGGTGCAAAAACATGAACACATTGAGGATGTTATTGTTCACTGGTGTAACTCAACATTTGTGTGTTTAAATCTAGAAGTAACTTTAACAAATCTAAAGACCAGAAGAGACAAACAAGCATTAGTTAGTCGAGATTAATCGAGTGAAACTGGTTTATTGTCTTGATCTGATCAAACCGGATTCATTCATCATCATCATTATTATTATATTGTCGAGATGTTTACATTAGTCAACTCAACAAAACTAATAAACTTACAAGCGAAGTCAACACAATCAGCTTCTCCTCAACATGAACACGCGCTGCTAATAAACAGTTTATCTCATGATAGACTGTAAAAGGTTTATCTTTGTTTGTTTGTTTGGCTAGTTCGCGAGACTAACGTTAGCAGTCGCCTCGAGATTATTGAGTCGATGACGTCATGTAAAGGCGCGAATCTCACAAAATCACGCATTCATTAATGACCGTACTAAGTGATCGATACTGATGTTTCATAATTCATAATTCAATCTTGCCACGTACCTCGCAGAGTCGCGTTTAAACAAGATCCATGTTCCAACCGGAAGCAGCTGATCGAGGCCGAACGGAAGTGCTCAGTACGTGTTTCCGGCGACTCCACCGGGACCGGATGTTATGATTCTGAAGCTGTGAGCAGGTCTGTGTCTGATTTTTTATAAAATATCATAATTTAAACATCTGTTCTTTAGCCTGTGAATAATAAACGAGCTCGTTAGAAACAGAAATACGCATTTAGTAGTGTGTTGAAATAATGATTAATTTTAATCGTAAATAATAGATTTATTATCACTATCTTGTTTTGTGTATTTCTCCTGCAGGAGCGTTTGAGTAAAAAGTAAAATTCTGAAATATTAAATCATAATTATGAGTTTGAAAATCTAAATGATGACATACGAAGTCATAATTATGAGATACAAATGTTGAGGTAAAAGTGATTATGTACTAGGTCATATAATTATGACATACAAAAAATCGAAACTGACTTTTTTTTTTTTACTTTATCTCACAATTATGACTTTTTAATCTCGTAATTCATTTTTTTCTCAAAATGATTTCATTTTAATCTAATAATTTTGAATCTAAAACCTCATAATTTAAATTGTCATAATTTTAATTTCTTGATCTGATCAAACCTGATTAATTCTTCAGAATTATAATTTGCCCAAGCATGATGTTTTCTTATGCAACAATCAATCATGGCTTTTCTGCTTCACACTGTGTGAAAGTTAAAGATGAGGAGGAGGATGATGAAGACGATGATGAGGATGATGATGATGATGATGAAGATTTTCCTGTTGTTGTCAGGTGGGATGGGAGTTCATGGACTGTGGAAGCTCTTGGAAAGCACCGGAAAACCCATCAATCCGGAAACACTGGAGGGGAAGATCTTGGCTGTCGGTATCCTCATGAAAAGTCATGAAAAGTAGCATTTTCAGCTGTGGAAACTACTTGAAACATTGTTGTGTTGAGTTATTTAAATTTTTTTCAAAGATTTTTTTCATTGCAAACAGCTGAAGTCTGGGTTATAACCACACACACACACACACACACACACACACATACCCATTCATCAAGGGCCTCATTAGCTGCACCAGGTGTGCTTGAGCTAGAACACATGAAATATCTGAACTGACCGGGTTTGTGGAGTGTCACGTTTGACCGCATGTTAGAAATATGGCTAAGTCAAAGGAATAGTCCAAAACAACTGTATGTATACACACATACATCCCCATTACTGTAATGCAATGCAGAGACTGATTCTGACTTTGATAAACGCTCAGGATGATTAGTGAGTTTTGCTCCATGACTCTCGGTGACAGACATCAGTATCTGGCTGAATCAGGCGGTCAAAGGCGTGCGGGATCGGGACGGGAACGCGGTTCTCAACGCTCATCTCCTCACGCTCTTCCATCGGCTCTGCAAGCTGCTCTTCTTCCGCATCAGACCCGTGTTCGTGTACGATGGAGACGCGCCGCTGCTCAAGAAACAGACGCTGGTGAGCTTTATATCTGCGTCTAAAACAAAACTCGCGTTCTGTAACAAATCCTTCCCCCGAAGCCCTAAAACTATACTTAATTATTCATTTTGTTTGTCCAGAAAGCTTATTTTAATTCATTTTGATAATATTTTTTCTATTTTTTAATGCATTTTTTTATTTACCTTTAAATTACTAGATTTGATCAATAAATATCATTCAATCAATCATTTATAAAGCACAATAAAAGCAACAGTAGTTGGCCATTGTGCTGTACAACAGAATAAATATCTTAAAAACAAGACCGACCGCAAAGTAAATGATAAAGGGAGTTTACATCAGAAACACCAATTTAACAATTCAACATTAAATGTGTACATATATTAAATAATAAATAGTCATTTAAGTGCATTCCTTTTAACTTAAATTCAAAATAACTCACAATTTCATGCATAACTCTTTTAATTCAGCTGTAAATATCTGACATCGGGAGTCTTTGTCGACTTCTTGTGTAAATATAATAATATCAGATGATATTTGATGACTCTAGATGGGCTTATATCTCTATATGGAGTAAATGATGTTCCTCTGGGTCCTAAAGTCAGTTTCTCTTCAGTGTGCGTTCACACACACATCTACACATTATACTATCATTTATATGTAAAGTTTGAGCATTTTTAGTTTGAATTTTGAGCATTTTTAGGTTTTTCCGTGTGTACTAAAGCATTCCTCACATTCCTAAGAGAGTCAGATTGACCCGAGAGGAAGGATTTGTTACTTTTTAAAATTTCAACTACAAAGCTCCTCGAACCTATTAAATAATTTGTGTTTGTATTCGTGGTTCAAGTGTGACTAAAGTCCTGGGGTCTTGGACCCCTCCGATGAACAATCAATTTTTAAACATTTTTCAAAAGTGATTTCCGGGTCAAAATGACCTGAGGAAAGGATGACGGTAGGAATAACGACATTCTGAACCCACTCAGGCGATCCGGAGACAACGGCGTGAGGAAATGAACCGCGAGTCCAGACAAACCAACGAAAAACTCCTTCAGACGTTCCTGAAGAGACAGGCCATCAAAGCAGCTCTAGGGGGTCAAAGGTACGAGCCTTAAAGGGACAGTTCACCCAGAAATGTAAACTCTGTCAGTAATTACTCTCCCTCATGTTGTTCAACCCCGTAAGACTTTCGTTCATCTTCGGAACACAAATGAAGATATTTGTGATTAAATCTGAGAGCTGGGTCACTCCTCCATAGGCTTCTGAGGGACTGAAACTTGCCGGCCCAGAAAAGTTATTAAAGACATCGTTAAAATAGTCCGAGTGACGACAGTGGCTCAATCTTAAGTTTATCAAGCGACGAGAATACTTTTCAATCAAACACACATGACCAGCGTCGGCCAATAGTGAGCCTCAATGTGACGTACAACACAGAAGCGCTGCGCTGTTACTAGGGCTGGACCAGAATATTCGAATATTCGAATATTCGTTCGGTGGGTTGGTATTCGGTTTGAAAATGTGACATTCGAATATTCGTTTTTTTTTTTTTTTTTTTTTTTTGCAAATCTGGCATCCCCCCTCGAAACGGTTCTCATTCGCGCTTGTAGCCTATATGTTTTACACTATAAAATCTGGTGAAATACAATACTTTACATATAAATCCATTATAGCTAGGCTACTTAATAAATATATTTGCTTCTTGGACTACTAAAAGTGTTCCTGCAACGGGAGTATTCTCTGGCTAGACCGCAGAACAGTTTGCATGGACAGATGTGAATGCCTGAGCTTGTATTTTGGGTTACGCTACATTGCTTTGACATTGTGGAAAATAGAATAATAGAAACAAAATATATTAAAATGTATGTAGTATTAAAATGTATAAATGTATGTATTATATCACTAGTGCAGTGCCCATTCTCGGAGCATATAAGATAGCATATCAGAGTCCATTCTCTGCTCGCGTGAGGCGCTCCGCTTCTTCATTTAAATCTACTTTGTCAGTAATTTGTTAGTGAGACTATTAGACTAGCCTACCTTATTAGAAATATTGCTTAAGTTACAGACCTGTGAGTGTTTTATATCACTAGTGCAGAGCAGTGTCCGTTCTTCTCGGAGCATAAGCTCTGCTCGCGTGAGGCACGCGCTTCCCGCTCACGCTGTTCTGTAGTTTATTAAAAGTTTATTAATTCTGAACGTGTCGCGTCTCGCCTGTCTATCTATATTGCACCAAATACACTGCACTCCCTTGTGAAGTCATTTGGATGAACGGTTCTCGAAATAATAATCATGCGCTGATGATGATCGCATGATCATCATCAGCGCATGATTATTATTTCGAGAATTTGAAGCGCATTTTACATGCGCTTCAAGAGGCACACACGCACACTTGCACACACACGCACATTTGCACACACGACACACGCAAGGTCTCTCCCTCTCTTTGTCGTGTGTGCGCTACACGGTTTGGAGCTCGCGAGCAGCTTCCGGGAGATTTTAACTGATTTGCGGGCATCAGGGAGCCGCTATCAATATGCGGGTCTGAGACATAATAGGGATTCCGAAGCTTCGAATATTCGATGTTCATTCCTGCCGAAGCTTCGAAGCTCAAAAAATGGTATTCGGACCAGCCCTAGCTGTTACACTACATGAACTCACTCGAGGCCGACAGAGAAGGAAATGAATACTTGAATAAAGTCGTTATTTTTGTCTTTTTTGCGCACAAAAAGTATTCTCGTCGCTTGATAAACTTAAGATTGAGTCACTGTCGTCACTCGGACTATTTTAACGATGTCTTTAATAACTTTTCTGGGCCGGCAAGTTTCAGTCCCTCAGAAGCCTATGGAGGAGTGACCCAGCTCTCAGATTTAATCACAGATATCTTCATTTGTGTTCAGAAGATGAACGAAAGTCTTACGGGGTTGAACAACATGAGGGAGAGAAATTACTGACAGAGTTTACATTTAAGGGTGAAATAACACTTTAATTCATGTCCAAAGCTACTCATTCCACAGAAAAACATGCCCTTTTTCTTGTTTCCCGCAGTGAAGAGTCGGTTCCCAGCCTGTCGTCTGTGAGACGAGATGATCAGGATGACATGTACGCTCTTCCCGCGTTTCCTCCTGATGAAGACAGAGACGAGAGCAGGTGAGAGACAACACACGCACTGCAAAAAATGCTTTTCTTAGTATTTTTGTCTTGTTTCCAGTTCAAATATCTAAAAATTCTAAAATCAAGATGCATTTATTAGATGAGTAAAATTACATGAGATATTCTGTCCTTTTTTCCGGGGAAATTAATAAATATTAAGAGAGTTGATGCTTAAAAAAAGCAAAATTATCTGTCAATGGAGTCAGAAAATAATCTTAAAGGGATAGTTCACTTTGAAATTAATTTTTGATATGTTTTAGCTTACCTCAAGGGCATCCAAGATGTAGGTGTCTTTGTGTCCACAGTATTTTCAATTTTGATATTTTTAGGTCAAACCGTTCTTGTCTGTCAGTCATATAATGCAGGTCTATGGGGTCCACCTCAAAAGCATACACAGAGAAGTCCAAATTAAACATGATTTAATGACTCGTAATGTAAGTACACATTGATGGCCTAAGACACGAAACGAGCGGTTTGTCTGAGAAAACGAAACAGTATTATATCGTTTTTACCTCTTGTAAACACAGCCACGTCCAAGTGATCTGAGGTCGCGGGCGCTTCGGTCTTTTACGGAAAGCACCGGAAGTGATCTCTCGAGTGTGTACGTCACTCATACAATTGTTTTATTTTTAATTTTTTTGTAATTGTTTTCTTTTACGACGGTTTAAACATCTCGGATAAGCGGAAATGAGTACCATTTTAATTAGCCGTCTTACCTACAATCTCTGTTCTGTGTAAACAATGAGTGACGTACACGCGCAAGAGATCACTTCCGGCGCTTTCCGTAAAAGACCGAAGCGCTCGCGACCTCTCAGATCACTTGGACGTGGCTGTGTTTACAAGAGGTAAATACTGTTAAATACTGTTCGTTTTCTCACATAAACCACTCGTTTTGTGTCTTAGGCCATCAATGTGTACTTACATTTACGAGTCATTAAATCCTGTTTAATTTGGACTTCTCTGTGTATGCTCTTTGAGGTGGACCCCATAGACCTGCATTATATGACTGACAGACAAGAACGGTTTGACCTAAAAATATCAAAATTGAAAATACTGTGGAAACAAAGACACCTACATCTTGGATGCCCTTGAGGTAAGCTAAAACATATCAAAAATTAATTTCAAAGTGAACTATCCCTTTAATTCAAACAGAAACAAGGTTATTTTTCTTACACCATTGGCAGATAATTTTGCCCGTTTTAAGCAAAAACTCACTAAATTTTGATTTATTTCCCCAGAAAACAAGACTTTATATCTTACATCATTTTACTACTTTAGAAAATGCATCTTGATTTAAGAAATGTTTGATATTTGGACTGGAAACAAGACAGTAAGAGTAAGAAAAGCATTTTTTGCAGTGCACATATTAGAGATGCACCAATGTATCAGCCAACAATCGGTACGGCTGATAAAAGCTATTATTAGCCGATAGAGTTAATAATAATAGCTTTTAACAGGCGTTAGCAATTACTGGGCGATTGTTTAAAAACAGCCGATGATCAGGGCCGATTATTTCCTGCACTGCAAAAAATGCTTTTCTTACTCAGTATTTTTGTCTTGTTTCCAGTCCAAATATCAATTATTATTGATCAATCAATGATTATTTACGTCATTTTACTACTTTAGTAAATGCATCTTGATTTTAGAATTTTTAGATTTTGGACTGGAAACAAGACAAAAATACTGAGTAAGAAAAGCATTTTTTGCAGTGTGTCAATCAAAAGGGAAAGTTCAGACTGCAACTCATACTGTGTGTGAAGATTATCTCTCATGTTGATTTTAGGGCGAGTTAATGCGACAATAACACATTAACAGTTAAAAACAGCTGCATAAAAGCAAGCTCTATTTGACCCTATAAATCACCCGTAGTTCAAGCCAGATCTGCTTTTTTCCCTGTACTAAACATTTGTAGCGCGCTTCACATCCAAATTCACAAATAGCTCTTTGTTTCCTTTTAGAAGTTGCAAAGCAGTGTCATCTTTCAAATTATCTCCATTTAATACGAAATTCAAACAATAAATGGCGTTTTAATACTCGTAAATGTGATGTGATAGATCACTGTAGTCTTTTTATCCACTTTAATACAAATTATATCTAGAAAAACATGCATGAACATCAGAAGGTATGTTGAAAGATATAGTACAACTTATAAATCCATTTAAAGCTGCTGTCCGTAACATTTTTAAGTTAAAAATAATCCAAATTAATTATTTAAAAAAAACATCTTCAGCCAGTGTTCAAAACTATCTGCTTGCCATAGCTAGATTCAAAACGGTTAGCTTGTAATAATGATTTTAATTCCAGTGGTACTGGTGGGTTTTTGCGGGAAATTCGAGCATGTCTTTGCGTCATTACGTCACATCCGTACACATAAAGAAGGAGTTTCGGCTAGCCGGCTATACTGCGCGTGAGGAGATGTAGAGATGGGCTTTTCTCGCAGCACTTTACATGATTAAACTCATGGCGGATCCAGAAAGATCCAAACAACAATCATCAGTGTCAACTGGAGATTAACCAGTTATAAAACCCAAAAGACTTCGTACTTCGGATTTAAGGTGGAAAGAGGAAGAAACCGTCTCATGCGAACACAAGGATACACATCGGTGGGGCTTTTGAAAGATACGTGAACTCCTGAAGGTGTTCGAAACGAAAGAAGAGACGGCTTTATTCTGCTGAACAAGTAAGACATTTCAATAGTTCAATCGTGTAACAGTACGTTTTCTTAATTCACACAGTTATGGAGTTTCCTTTGTTGTGCCTTTCTCGTTTAGCTATTATGGAGAATATGATTTCTGAACTACACAGGTAATCATAAAACACATAAATATCGTTAGTCACGCAATGGTGATGTTGTTAACATGAACAATTTAAGAAAAAATTTAAGTAGGCTATGATTTGCACGGTTGCTGTAAATCGCGCTGATTAAATCTAACGATCGTCATGTCGAATGCTTTTCCCCCTTAAGTGATCAGAACAAAAATGGATGTTACTTACTTGTTCAGAAGACATTTTCCGGTGAAAATTCTTATGTTGGTCAAGCTTTCAAAAAGTGAATCTGTGATTCTGAATGACAGTATCCACACAGCACGGTGATTGACAGCAGCACTCGCCTCAAAACACTGTGTTCATCCGCGCTGTTTCATGCCGATTTACAACCCACGTAAAGATGATAATTCCGCGAATCACTGCAGTTACAGATTTCGAACAGAGATGGCGACAAAAAGGGAAATTGCTGCGGACTGCAGCTTTAATGTAATCTCTCAATCAGTGTTTCAACCGTGGAAAGATTGAATAAAACAGCTTGTGAACTTAATATTGCATTTACCTCAGGAAAGTCATGCGTTTGTTAATTAGCTATTAAAAACACTTGAGAGGAGCTTATTTACTGTTAATTATATATGCATGTTTGAATAAATTTGCCATGAACACAAGTGCTTATTTGTGCAACTGAGTTGTATATTTAAGCTCTTATTCGGGTGCAATTATTATATCAAATATTTATAATATTATATATAAAATAACAGCAGTTTAATATAATACCTATACAATATTATAGTGTATTAAATGAGAGGGTTCCCTGTATATTTTGCAGCATTATTTGGGAGAGATTTTTTTTTTCCATAAGAAAAAACAAGCTATGTCGATATTAATTTAATATATTGGTGCATCTCTTATAATGATGATAATGAAGGAAAGTGTCTTCATTTGTGTCTTTGTGTCTGTCTCTGTAGTTCAGAGGAAAGAGAAGGAGACGAATCACTGCAGACCTACAGCAGATTACAGGTGTGAGGAATCATATTTCATATTCATTTATATAGTGTTTTTCAAAATACACAGTGTTTCAAAGCAGATGTTAATGTTTATTAGTCGCATTTAAAGGATAATTCTGGTATTTATCACTGTGAGTCTATGTTCTAGTGTGTTTTGGATGAGCTAGAGTGGTGGACACAGAAATGTTGACGATGGGTCCTGTCTCGACTTTTAGACTCTTTTAGAATCGCCTCTGAGCGCTTCAGAGTGGCTGTCTATGGGCATGCACAAACATGTGCTTAAAACAACCCAACGTTCGTTTTCAAAACTGTGACACTCATCGAGTGGTTAGTGGTGTTCGTTGATGTTCCAAAACAAGTAGCGTAGCGAAATACAGTTTCTGTCGTGTTTTATTTGCCATTTAGTAAAATCGCATTGATGTCTGTTGGAGGACTCAGTGCTGGTTGATATTACTGCGCTACCGGAGACGGAAAGGGTCTGTTTACATTTGGTTGTAGTGTTTCCGCTCGGTTCTCCGTCTCTCAGAAGGCTAGCGTGAGCAGAGCAACCGGGGCAAAGTGTTTGTCGCCATCAAGTGGTCGGGAGTGTGCTAACGCTTCAGACTCAAATATCCAGCGGAAGTTTATACGCGGTTGTGAGGTATCTGAAAAATAGTTCCACTATAGCAAATAACACGGATTGAAATCATACATTGCGCGATATATTTGTTTTTAATCATCAACGAACACCACTAACCACTCGGTGAGTGTCACAGTTTTGAAAACGAACGTTGGGTTGTTTTAAGCACATGTTTGTGCATGCCCATAGACAGCCACTCTGAAGCGCTCAGAGGCGATTCTAAAAGAGTCAAAAAGTCGAGACATCGTCAACATTTCTGTGTCCACCACTCTAGCTCATCCAAAACACACTAGAAAATAGACTCACAGTGATAAATACCCAAATTATCCTTTAAAGAGTCCCTAAACGCATGTTACTAAGTCGATTATTCTTACTTCTGTACTTTTTCTGATTATTGTTACTCCTGTTTTTTTCTTCCTTATTGTTTTGATGTCTTTGCAAACATTTTCCTGTGTAGCTTTGGGTTTGAGAAAAGCGCAATATAACTAAAATGTATGATTATTAGTATTAATATTTAGCAGATTAGAGCTGGGCCATACTAAAGTTTAGATTCTGCCACGATATAAACCGCTTTGTATGTATTTGTGTGTGTCGTTCAGGAAGAGATCTATCACAATCCGAACTCTGTCGACATCAACTCCGAGGAGTTTTCCCTCATGCCTCCGGAGATCAAACACGAAATCCTGAAAGAAATGAAGGAATTCAACAAGAGGCGACGCACACTTTACCACAAACCACCCGAGGTGACGCCATTCACACACCACAGAAAATATCAGTATATTTTATAAAATATATAGTGCAAATATCTAAAAATTCCTATAGCATGATAGATTTACCGGAGACGCAAAGTGACTGAAGATATAGCGCCATATTGTGTCTTTTTACAAAGTCTTGATGTTGTTTGTTAGGCTCAACATTTATTTGTGTAGCGCTTTTCAGAATACACATCGTTTCAAAGCAGCTTTACAGAAAATGCATGAGTCCATATTACAATTTTGATGTGATTTTTTATCAGATCTTAGTTATGCATTTCGGAAATGTACATGTATACAAATCACAGTTAGCTAAAAATGTATTAAGTTAAACAATGTAATTTAGAACAGGTTTTCCTTTTAAATATTGATTATTTTCCTCATATTCTCCATTGTTGCGGCTCCTCTCTTCCAGTCTGTCAGTAACGCTCTGTTTACTTCCTGTCTCTATGAAGCCCCTCCTCCTGAAAAGCACACTGTGCTCTGATTGGTCGACTGGATCAGTGTGTTGTGATTGGTCGAGCGCTTCGAGTGTGTTTGGGAAATGTCCCCCCCTTTCCATAACCGCCAGTTTAACACACTACTAATTAACTCAACCGGGCCCCGCCCCTTTATTCTGCGTATGAATTATTATAATGAGGAATAAAGTTGCATTATTTTCCTGTTATTTATATTTATGTATAAGGCAGACGCTTTTATCTAAAGTCATTCCCTGGGAATCGAACCCGTCACGCTCTACTGTTTGAGCCACAGGAAAGCTCCTGTTATCTTGAAACACTAAACACATAAAGGTGACTTGACTTGACTTTAACCCCTGATTGATATCCTGGTCTCTCAGAGGTCCTGTGAGTTCTCGCAGTATCAGCTGGCGGGTCTCCTTCAGAGGAACAAACTCAACCAGCGTCTGGAGGGAGTGCAGAAGGAGATGAACCACACCGGCTGTGAGGAGAGAGAGGGCAAAGGTCAACACGTGGAGACCCGCCGTCTCGTGTCTGAGGACTCGTCACACTACATACTCATTAAAGGTCGGGTCAAAGGTCATATCAGGGGTTTTTAGTCTTCCTGGGGTCAACACAACACGATGCCAAAACGAGTGAACTCTAGTTTAAAGATCTCAAAGCTGTTGTTGAATATATGCTAAATAAATGTGTTGTTTTTGGACCCTGATTTGTTATTGAGAGTATGTTTTTTATGTTTTGTGTATGTGATAATAAATAATGTATGTTTTTACAGCGGTGGTTCAGGATTTTAGATATCAGACCTCATTTCCAAGTGAGCCTGTGTGTAAACAACATCTTCAGCTTTGAGATCATTTAAACTAGAGTTCAACGATTTTTTTATGTTCCAAAGCTGCATTTATTTGATCATAAATACAGTAATATTGTGTGATATTATTTCAATGTAAATCAGCTGTTTTCTATGTGAATATATAGTAAAGTGTAATTTATTCCTGTGATCAAAGCTGAATTTATCATCATTACTCCAGTCTTCAGTGTCACATGATCCTTCAGAAATCACTATAATATGATGATTTTGATGCTCGAGAAACATTTATGATTATTATCACAGTTGAAAACAGTTCATATTTTTGTGAAAACTGATACATTTGTTTTTTCACGATTGTTCGGTGAACAGAAAGATCAAATTTGAAAAAGAATTGTAACATTGTATTTGTAACATTATAAATGTCTTTACTGTAATTTTTGAACAATTATGATTATTATCAATGTTGTAAACTATGCAAGCTTGTTTACGCCACAGAATAAAAAATAGAAAAGGTAATTGCAACTTTTTATCTCACAATTCTGACTTTTTATCTCAGTTACATGATATAAAGTCACAATTGTGTGTTATAAAGTCAGAATTGTGAGATATAAACGCGAAAAAAAAAAAAACTTTTATTCTGTGGTGGAAAACAAGCTTCCATAGAAAATATTTCATATTTTTGTGGAAACT
>CM070819.1:53119758-53207258 GCA_036326025.1 Chrosomus eos
AAACACACACCTGAGTATCAAACACACACCTGCGTATCAAACACACACCTGCGTATCAAACACACACCTGTGGATCAAACACACACCTGTGTATCAAACACACACCTGCGTATCAAACACACACCTGCGTATCAAACACACACCTGTGGATCAAACACACATCTGCGTATCAAACACACACCTGCGTATCAAACACACATCTGCGTATCAAACACACACCTGTGGATCAAACACACACCTGCGTATCAAACACACACCTGCGTATCAAACACACACCTGAGTATCAAACACACACCTGCATATCAAACACACACCTGCGTATCAAACACACACCTGCGTATCAAACACACACCTGCGTATCAAACACACACCTGTGGATCAAACACACACCTGCGTATCAAACACACACCTGTGGATCAAACACACACCTGCGTATCAAAACACACACCTGCGTATCAAACACACACCTGCGTATCAAACACACACCTGCGTATCAAACACACACCTGCGTATCAAACACACACCTGCGTATCAAACACACACCTGAGTATCAAACACACACACCTGCGTATCAAAACACAACACCTGCGTATCAAACACACACCTGTGGATCAAACACACACCTGAGTATCAAACACACACCTGCGTATCAAACACACACCTGCGTATCAAACACACACCTGTGGATCAAACACACACCTGCGTATCAAACACACACCTGTGGATCAAACACACACCTGAGTATCAAACACACACCTGCGTATCAAAAACACACCTGCGTATCAAACACACACCTGTGGATCAAACACACACCTGCGTATCAAACACACACCTGTGTATCAAACACACACCTGTGTATCAAACACACACCTGCGTATCAAACACACACCTGCGTATCAAACACACACCTGAGTATCAAACACACACCTGTGGATCAAACACACACCTGAGTATCAAACACACACCTGTGGATCAAACACACACCTGAGTATCAAACACACACCTGCGTATCAAACACACACCTGCGTATCAAACACACACCTGCGTATCAAACACACACCTGCGTATCAAACACACACCTGAGTATCAAACACACACCTGCGTATCAAACACACACCTGCGTATCAAACACACACCTGCGTATCAAACACACACCTGCGTATCAAACACACACCTGCGTATCAAACACACACCTGCGTATCAAACACACACCTGCGTATCAAACACACACCTGCGTATCAAACACACACCTGGGATCAAACACACACCTGAGTATCAAACACACACCTGAGTATCAACACACACACCTGAGTATCAAACACACACCTGCGTATCAAACACACACCTGCGTATCAAACACACACCTGCGTATCAAACACACACCTGCGTATCAAACACACACCTGCGTATCAAACACACACCTGCGTATCAAACACACACCTGCGTATCAAACACACACCTGCGTATCAAACACACACCTGCGTATCAAACACACACCTAAGTATCAAACACACACCTGAGTATCAAACACACACCTGCGTATCAAACAACACCTGCGTATCAAACACACACTGCGTATCAAACACACACCTGCGTATCAAACACACACCTGCGTATCAAACACACACCTGAGTATCAAACACACACCTGTGGATCAAACACACACCTGAGTATCAAACACACACCTGCGTATCAAACACACACCTGCGTATCAAACACACACCTGCGTATCAAACACACACCTGCGTATCAAACACACACCTGTGGATCAAACACACACCTGAGTATCAAACACACACCTGAGTATCAAACACACACCTGCGTATCAAACACACACCTGAGTATCAAACACACACCTGCGTATCAAACACACACCTGAGTATCAAACACACACCTGCGTATCAAACACACACCTGAGTATCAAACACACACCTGCGTATCAAACACACACCTGAGTATCAAACACACACCTGCGTATCAAACACACACCTGAGTATCAAACACACACCTGCGTATCAAACACACACCTGAGTATCAAACACACACCTGCGTATCAAACACACACCTGAGTATCAAACACACACCTGCGTATCAAACACACACCTGCGTATCAAACACCACACCTGCGGATCAAACACACACCTGTGGATCAAACACACACCTGTGGATCAAACACACACCTGCGTATCAAACACACACCTGAGTATCAAACACACACTGGCTCAACAGTCTTCCTCTTTACTACTAGTTACAGCAGCAAATGAACATCAGAAGAAATGTTGAAAGATTCAGAACAACTTCCTGAAACCAGTCGTGTGTCCTGTAATCCATCAGTGTTTCAACCGTCAAAAAACAGCTGGAGAAAAATGTCACGTAACGCCAATAAATGACCATATAGCATGTTATTCAGCTAGAAAAATAAAACCGCATTCTATTAATTGTATAAGAATGAGTTAATTTTAACCTTTAATAATAACAGCAGCTGACAGTTTAACAGCTGATAGGCTTTCAGACACTCTATGAAGAAGAGCATCAGGTTTCTTTTTACAACGTGTCTTTGCAGTGGTGAGCATTTCAGCCAATCACAGTTGAGCATATGAATAGAACGGCCAATCAGAAGCATTTAAGTTAAAGACTTTGCAAAAATACTTGCTTTGTTGTTGCAACAACCACAACTTTTTATATAGGAAGATTGTGCTTTTTTTAAAATTTCGTATTTTTTATGTAAAATATCATTAAATGTTTGTGTGCTGTGTGTGCGTGTGTGTGCGTTTGTGTGTGTGCGTGCGTGTGTGTGTGTGTGCGTGCGCGTGTGTGTGTTGTGTGTGGTGTGTGTGCGTGTGGTGTGTGTGTGTGTGTGTGTGTGTGTGTGTGTGGGGTGGTGTGTGTGCGTGCGTGGTGCTGTGCGTGTGTGTGTGTGTGTGGTGGTGCGTGTGTGTGTGTGTGTGTGTGTGTGTTGTTCTGGCTGATATAGTGAATGGTGGGCTGAGGCTCAGGAAAATAAGAAAATGGCTGCCAATCCCAAAGACACAAAAGTGAAGAAGAAACTGAGGAATCTTCACCTTCATCCGGGTTTTCCCAACCCTTCCGTGGCTCAGGCGTACCTGCATCCCAGCGTCGACCAATCAGACGCCTCGTTCAGCTGGGGCCAACCACACCTGGAGCTCATCAAAGAATATCCTTCTTGCTATCCGCAGTGTGAGAGTTACATGTTTAAACACCTTATGTTCTGATTTATTAGACAGAAATTGTGAAATACACACATTTGTCAAGGATGACACAATAAAGCTAGATTTAAAAGTTTGTCGAGACAAACTTTAAGTTGGCTTGTGAAAGTTTGGACAAATAAGTTTGAAGAAGTTTAAATTAGTTTAAAGTGTAAAATAGGGTCTTATTTTGTATTTTGGGAAGTTGCTAGACGGTTGTTAAGGTGTTCTAAGGAATTTTGGGTGGTTAAAAAATTAAAATATTTTTTCAAAAACGTAGAATTGTAGCACAAACAGTAGAGCGTTGGCGCTTGCAACACCAAGCTCATGGGTTCGATCCCCAGGGAGAGCGAGAACTGATAATAATGTAAATGTGTATGCTGTAAAGCACAAACTTCACTCAGTCACAGGTTACTTTGGCATTGCATACTATACAGAGTTTACAATAACAATTAAACATCCACACAATACACTAATACAACCTAATACAATGGCTATCTAATAACCAACTATTAATATTTAAGGGATATTTCCTTAGCCTGTGACGTTCTGCTCGAGCCGCTTCGGATGGACTTTCAGAAAGACTGAAGAAACTCTCCAGCCGGTGATAAAACAGCTCCAGTCTCAGCAGGTCAACACACACACACACACACACACACACACACACACACACACACACACACACACACACACTGTACATGTCAAACACAGTAATGTTGTGATTGTGAAATATTATTATATGTAAATCATCTGTTTTCTATGTGAATATATAGTAAAGTGTAATTTATTCCTGTGATCAAAGCTGAATTTATCATCATTACTCCAGTCTTCAGTGTCACATGATCCTTCAGAAATCACTATAATATGAGGATCTGATCGTGTGTGTGTGCAGACGCAGCTGCGCATCGACTCGTTCTTCGTCTGGAGCAGCAGGAGAAGCAGCTGATCCGGACCAGCGTCTGCGCAGAGCCGTCACATGCCTGAAGAGGAAAGAGGGATGAGGAGGAAGAAGACGAGAGGAAAGAGTCCTCCGTCCACACCGGCAGCGGAGAGCGCGTCAGCGGAGGATCCTGGACCAGAGGGCGGAGGCCCGCCGGTGATCGCACCCAGGGGGGCGGAGTCAGGCAGCTCCAGCTCAGAGGATGATGCTGGAGGGGGGGGCGTGCTAGGTTACAGCGGTTACTGCGTCCAGGGGCAACGGAGGAAGGAGGGAGACGAGAGGAAGAGGAAGGAGCAGAGCAGATCATGACAACATAGTCTTATAGTGCTGGATCAGGCCAGTTCCGTAATCATGCGGGGGGGAAAGTAGAACTCATTATTTATTTTACTGGTATTAGACAGTATATATTGCAAAATAAAATTCAAAACACACAAAAATAAAAATCTGAAAAAGCCTAAATGTAGTTTTCTTCATGAGCCGGGGAAACTGGAACGCATCTGACAGAAATCATAGATATCTCCACATAAAGCTGAGCTTCAAATCTCTTCCATTAAGACAAAACACGCTTTAAAATCAGAATAAATCCATAACAAAAACAGGATTCTAAAACGTAATTTACGCCAAAATGTAAATTGTACACATTTATAGACCTGGAAAAATCTGGGAAATTAGGAAAATCGTAAGTTATTTTTTATTATGATATATTTATATATAAATGAATAAATAAATAAATAAATAAATAGAGAGATTTATTTATATTGAATGGGCAGAAATTGTTATTTGTGAGTAAATGTATTTTGCAGTGTGTGTGTGTGTGGGGGGGCGATTACAACGGGGAGAATTATTATTATTATTTCACACAATTACTTGATAAATTATAAAGTTGCTTTCGCAGAAGCTTGTATCTCCATATGTTTGCAAAAATCATTACTATTGATTACTCTAGAGAGTGTGTGTGTGTGTGTGTGTGTGTGAGAGAAGAGAGAGAGAGAGAGAGAGAGAGAGAGAGAGAATCTGTTTACTCTTCAGGCCATCGACGGCTCAGCTGCTGCTGTCAATCACCTGAAGCTCACACACACACACACACTCACTCACTCGCTCACACTCACACACACACTCACTCACTCGCTCACACTCACACACACACACACACACAGAGACATCACTCACTCGCTCACACACACACAGACAGACATCACTCACTCACACACACACACACACACACAGAGACATCCCTCACTCGCTCACACACACACACACACACATCACTCACTCACTCGCTCACACACACACACACACACACACACATCACTCACTCACTCGCTCACACACACACAGACAGACATCACTCACTCACTCACACACACACACACACACACACACACACACAGACAGACATCACTCACTCGCTCACACACACACACACACACACACACACACACAGCAGTGAGGGAAAGCTGAAGCTCGTGTGTGAATCTGCTCTTATAAGGACTTTCTGCTGTCAGACCCAAATGGATCAGGATGAAAACATCGAGGGTGGGTGTGAATATATTCTTCTACATTTTAACAGTCTAGAAAACACAAACCCCGAGTAAAGTGTGTGTTCCTCCGGTTCTGGAATAACTTACTCCACACACACTTCCAGAGCGATCGGATCATTCCTACAGTCGCTAGAAATAAGTGAAACGACTCAATGACTCTCTTAAAAATAAATGTGGATTCTTGTGTATATTGAATGATCCATCGGTGTTGTCTGTAATGATCACATGATGTCATCAATCACACACACACACACACACACATATATTTAGAAGATCCGGAGAATCTGTACAGCTTTATATTGTCACCAAAGTCTCATGTAGGCTAGTTACTTTATTAGATGCATTTATGGCACCAGTTATCATGAATAATAAGTACATAAGTAAATATACCGTTTAAAAGTGTAGGGTCAGTGACGCATTAATTGATCAAAAGTGACATTTATAGTCAGGGCCTAAAACTAACTTTTGTCTCCTCTGCCAATGTCCGGAGACTAAAGAAAATGTTAATATTCACATAAATATTTTTTACTGGCCAATAAACTGTGTTTGTAAAAACAAGCATTAATGACACCAGCATTATCTAGCAGTGAAAATTCACAATTCTCTATTCCAATTCCGGTATAACAACTAACACTTCTAGCCTAACTAATATACATTTAAAAGACAAGTAAACATTCAGTAATAAAATAAGAACAAATAATCAAATTACAAGCAAAAGCACAAATTAATAAAACTTAACAAAGATACAAATGAAATGAACAGTGCTTTATAAGCAAATAACACTTCATAGTCTTCCCTGTATAAATTAAACGTCTTTATTAATGAAACCTTATTAAAGTTATTCAGTGAGTGATTTTTCTTTGTCGCTTTTTGTCCCTTTAAAGGGATAGTTCACTTTGAAATTAATTTTTGATATGTTTTAGCTTACCTCAAGGGCATCCAAGATGTAGGTGTCTTTGTTTCCACGGTATTTTCAATTTTGATATTTTTAGGTCAAACCGTTCTTGTCTGTCAGTCATATAATGCAGGTCTATGGGGTCCACCTCAAAGAGCATACACAGAGAAGTCCAAATTAAACAGGATTTAATGACTCGTAATGTAAGTACACATTGATGGCCTAAGACACGAAACGAGCGGATTGTGTGAGAAAACGAACAGTATTTATATCGTTTTTACCTCTTGTAAACACAGCCACGTCCAAGTGATCTGAGGACGCCGGCGCTTCGGTCTTTTCCGGAAAGCACCGGGAGTGATCTCTCGCTCGTGTACTTCACAAGAGGTAAAAACGATATAATACTGTTTAAGGCGATATGATACTATAACGATATAATACTGTCTTAGGCCATCAATGTGTACTTACATTTACGAGTCATTAAATCATGTTTAATTTGGAGTTCTCTGTGTATGCTCTTTGAGGTGGACCCCATAGACCTGCATTATATGACTGACAGACAAGAACGGTTTGACCTAAAAATATCAAAATTGAAAATACTTTGGACACAAAGACACCTACATCTTGCATGCCCTTGAGGTAAGCTAAAACATATCAAAAATTAATTTCCAAGTGAATTATCCCTTTAAAGGCACACTATGCAGGAATTCCGCTTTTGTCAAACAGCGCCCCCTAGAGTCGCTGTGGAGTACTTGTATTTAACGTTACTGTGGTAAACAGCACTCACGCAGAGCGTCTCTGCACTCACGGCCTGATACCCCTGTGAAGCTGTTATATTACAGTACAAATCTTGCGTAGTGTGCCTTTAAATAAGATATCTAGCGCTAAAATGTGGTTTTGAACTCGACCTGAGCGCTCGTGTCGCTGCTATCAGTGTCATGGACACAGTGTTCTCTGTGGCGCGCAGTCTTCACTCGCCGCGCTCTTCAATCTATCGCCATTGTGGAGACTCTCTATTCATTCCGGTGAAATCACAAAATAAACTGCACACAAACGCGTCCCTGCTTGTTTTAGCAGTTTTAAACTGTTTCCTTCCTCAGCCGTGGCCAGGAGTCGAGCTGGCGGAACAATAGTAGCAAAAGCCTTATGAGTATATCAGAGCCTGTGGTCACGTGACGCTCGTAAAGCGATACGCTCTCCGGGTCACATGACCTGGCCAAAGACGGTGCGCTTCTCCAAACTTACACAGGCGGTGTTTCAGGAGGGCATCCGCTCGAGCAGTGATAGTGTCCAGCGCTGTATATTAGCCTGAGGAATCATTTAAAATAACTCATATGCGTCCTTTAACATTAATGACAAACAGCAGGAATAATAGGCTTCTGTCTCTTTAAGAGCGAATGTACTGATCTAATACACTGATACTGATACACATGCGTTTACTTTCTCAACTGTTCACGTTCACATATCTGACTGTTATATGTTTATGTTTAATTTGTCCGCTCACGTGTAAGAAGATGTGGAAGAGCACGTTCATGCATTGTTAGAATTCATAAACATGTTACCGGTTCTGTGTGTGTGTGTGTGTGTGTGCGTGCGTGCGTGCGTTTGCGTGTGTGGTGTGTGTGTGTGTGTGTGTGTGTGTGTGTGTGTGTGTGTGTGTGTGTGTGTGTGTGTGAGTGTGTGTGTGTGCGTGCGTGCGTGCGTTTGCGCGCGTGTGTGTGCGCGTGTGTGGTGCGTGCGTGCGTGCGTTTGCGCGCGCGTGTGTGTGTGTGTGTGTGTGTGTGTGTGTGTGTGTGTGTGTGTGTGTGTGTGTTTTGTAGGTGTCGCTGCAGATGCTGAACTGGCTGCAGCGATTATGAAACGAAACTTTCGGCCGTCGCTGATCAGAACTGAAGCGTGGGAAGGCTACGTGTTTGCAGACATCGAGATTAAGATCAAAGAGTCGAGGGATTTATACGGGGCCGTTTTGTGGCCCTCGGTACGCATCACACACCACACACACACACACACACACACACACACACACACACACACACACACACACACACACACACTGAGCAGTAACAGCAGCTCATGAACTGTTTTCTGTCTCTGATCTTCAAGGCGATGGTCTTGTGTCATTTCCTCGACACTCACCGCGACGAGTTTAACCTCACAGACAAGAACATCGTCGAGCTGGGAGCCGGAACGGGCCTCGTTACCATAGTGACCAGCCTCCTCGGTGAGAGAGCCCGGATACCGTCTGAATCATAATGTATATCATTACAAAAAGTTGATTTCCAATTAAGTACAACAACAAAAAAAACACAAAGTACAATCAGAACTACAATAATATACATAAAAGAAAACACAGCCAGGGGTAGGAGACCCGCGGTGTGTGTGTGTGTGTGCGTGCGTGCGTGCGTGTGTGTGTGTGTGTGTGTGTGTGCGTGCGTGTGCGTGCGTGCGTGCGTGCGTGTGTGTGTGTGTGTGTGTGTGTGTGTGTGTGTAGAGAGAGAAACGCCTTATTCTAAGCTAATAAACACATAACGCTTTATTATATGACGTCTTTATACACCACTGAATGAGATAATTTTTCATAAAAACATTTTTTCACTCTGTTTTTCTGAATTAATGAGTTACTCATAATTTTGAGATAATTAAGTCATTAATTCAGAAAAACAGAGCAAAAACTTGTTTTCATGAAAAATTATCTCGTAATTCTGAGATAATTAACCCGGTAATTCAGAAAAACAGAGTCGATTTTTTTTTCCTCAAGTGAATGCAATACGCTTCCGTAGAAAACAGCTGATTTACATTGAAATAATATTTCCCAATATTACAGGGTTTGTTTTGTATTTTTAATCAAATAAACACAGCCTTGGTGAGCAGAAGAGACTTCTTTTAAAAACATTAAAAATCTCACCGACCCCAAACTTATGAACAGCAGTGTGTATATATGATATTGCGTTTCTGTCAACAGATCCTCCTAAATATGACACAATGCACCATTAAAACGAACTTAATGTTTTATTTGTGAGGGTTTATTAAGCGCTGTTGTCCGACCGCAGGTGCAAAGGTGACGTCCACAGACCTGCCGGATATCCTGAGTAATCTGAGTTATAATGTGACGCGTAACACCAGGGGGCGCTGCAGGCACGAGCCGCGCGTGACCGAGCTCAGCTGGGGGAAGGAGCTGGAGGAGCGCTTCCCGCGCGCGACCTGTCGCTACGATTACATCGTCGCCGCGGATGTGGTGTACTCGCACCCGTACCTGCACGAGCTCATGGAGACCTTCCTCCACCTGAGTTCTGAAAACACCGTCATCTTATGGGCCATGAGGTTCCGTCTGGATCCGGAGAACCGCTTCGTGGACCTTTTCCAGAAACACTTCGAGCTGCAGGAGCTCTACGACCTGCCCAGCCTGAGGATAAAGCTGTACAGCGCACGCAGACGCACACACACACACAGCGTTAAAGCGGTGGTAGAACGCCCCGCTCACAACAAGATGTAAAATAAGACTCTGTGTGTGAGGTTTTAGCTCAAAATACCCCAAAGAGATTTTATAGCATGTTAAAAATGTCACTTTTTGAGGGTGAGCAAAAACACACCGTTTTTGTGTGTGTCCCTTTAAATGCAAATGCGCAGCGCAGAGGGCGGAGCTTCAAGATATTTTGTAAATTTCCTACCGTAAATATATCACATTTATTTTTGTGAGTGAATGAAGCAAAATCGAGGACTTAATTTGCAGATTTTTTTTTTTTGATTTTTTTTTTGCACCCTCAGATTCCAGATTTTCCCGATATTGTCCTGACCTAACAAACCGTACATCAATGGAAAGCTTATTTGAAAATTATAGTTCATTTTGTGACTTTTTGTGAGTTTCTAGAACTGTTCTAAGTTTCCATCTTGATTCATGTTTACGTCCAGATTTTGTTATATAAGTGATTTTAAATCATCCTGCAGACTGTCTCTGACACTTTCATGGCATATTTATGTTTTTAAGGTCAACATCAAATTAAAATCTTTTTTTTTCTCTCTTAATTCACGTTTTTGGCCTTAAATGATTCATCAGTGACTAAAAAAAAGAGTTATGTCTTCATAATCTTTCAAAATACTTCACCTCTGAAATAAAAATATATAGATCACATGGCTATAGTTACAGTTATATAGTTATATATATATATATACATTTTTGATTTGATTTATTTATTTTTATGTTGTTTTATCTTATTTTATTACTTTTATCTCATTGTTCTTATCGTATTGTATTACTTTTATCCTATTGTGTTGTTATTGTTGTGATGTACAGCACTTTGGAAACCTTGTGTTTATTAAATTGAGCTATATAAATAAAGTAAACTATATTCTTTGGTTTTACTCGTTGTGATTATGATTAAGGGAATTTTGCCTCTGTATTTCCTCATATTTATACTCATGTTGAACAGGAAGTACAAATATTAGCTGGACAATTCCATGTTTCTGCTCACCAAATGTAAATATTAATGGGAATATACTTCATAGATATTTTACTCATAAAAAATTCTAGAGGTGCCAATAATTTTGGCCAACGTGTTTTAGGAGGAAAAACATTCATTTCATAATATGATTTTCCATTCTTATACTTTAATGAAAGTACAGATCAGGATTTTTGTGAATGAAAACAATGCAGATTGATTTGCTTTGATCATATTTACCAGAGTTAGCAATAATTCTGACCACAACTGTAACTAATAGTCAAATATGTATTTATGTTGTTGTTATTTTAGGCAGCTCTCCAAAATCACACCATGAAGATTACATCAATAATATGAAATAATGATGTTATATGTTGATAACAAATATTAAATAGTGACTATAATGACAGAAAATCCAGTCCTGATGACAATATTAAACATTACAGAAGTCACATTTCATGATGACTTTACGATCCTGCAAAGATGAGCTTTATGAGTCAATCATATATTCTGCTGTTAGAGAGTTGCTGTAATCTTGACGTGATCATGTTTTTCATTACGTTCGCTCTCTTACGTTTTGAAGACTTTAGAGACATTTTACTTCTATAACTTTAACATGAGCCTTTTCTTTACTGGGAAACACAACACTGCAAAAACTGCTTTTCTTACTCAGTATTTTTGTCTTGTTTTCAGTCCAAATATCTAAAAACTCTTAAATCAAGATGCATTTACTAGATGAGTAAAATAAGATATTATGACCTTTTTTCCGGCAGAATTACTCAAAATAAAGTGAGTTGATGCTTAAAACAAGCAAAATTATCTGCCAATGGGGTCAGAAAAATAATCTTAATTCAAACAGAAACCATATTATTTTTCTGACCCCATTGGCAGATAATTTTACTTGTTTTAGGCAAAAACTCTCTTAATTTTTATTTATTTCCCCAGAAAACAAGACTTAATGTCTTATGTCATTTTACTACTTTAGTAAATGCATCTTGATTTAAGAAATGTTTGATATTTGGACTGGAAACAAGACAAAAATACTGAGTAAGACAAGCATTTTTTGAAACATTCTGATGATAATACTGTATATGAGTGATAAATATCTTCCTTCTCTAAACTTTGCTTAGATTAGGCACGTCTAGATGAGAATTCGAGCGTTTATCTGGTGTAGTTTGTGTTCATGATCAACAGCACGTAGCAGAAACGGATTACAAACATGTTTTGGATCATCAGAGGACGTGTCTGATGATGATATACAGAGATATTTGATAACTGGTATCATGTGCTTGAGTCTGGCAGTGTCATTACATCACGCAAACACATCCACCGTACATCCGGGACACACATCTCCTGCAGAAGAGAGAGTTAGAAGACACACTCCTGCAGGAAAACCAATCCATTCAACATCGATCTGCCAAACGGTGTAAACGTGGCTCAATGTGTGCAGTGCCAGACCACCGAAATATACCAGGACCGTACATGGAGAAGCCTTCAATCGCCAGCCGATTCCAGAGGGTTTCACAGTCATACAAGAAACTGGAGAAGATACAGCGAGGATTCGGGAGTTGTTGACCAGCGCTGACCTCGTGCGGCCCCAGAGATATAATGAGTGTATTTATGCGTATATATATGAGAGTATTGGGTTTCCCTTCTGTGGAATCCATTTAGCACATACTAACTGCCTGGAGTCTTAGAAACCGATAGGGATTGAATTAATGCGCAATCTCACATAAATCTGACTTTCACATGCACATATGCACCACTAAAATATATATTGAAATACATTGTAAGGAAGTGCAATAAAAAATGCATTGATGAATAAATTATTACAAAACTTTGTGCCAATGTAGAAAATGTAATAAAAAGAGTGTAAAAAAAGAAAAAAAAGATGAAATTTGGTGCACTGATAGAGGAGGTTCTGCACAGTAATCTCACCGACTCTGGGGTCTCTAGGACAAACTCTATAGCGCCACCACTTTTTTCAAAAATGAAGAAAACCATCAATTGTTTTTCTTTTTTTTTTTCTTTTTTTTTGGGTGTACTGCAAAAACTGCTTTTCTTACTCAGTATTTTTGTCTTGTTTCCAGTCCAAATATCAAACATTTCTTAAATCAAGTAAAATGACATAAGACATTAAGTCTTGTTTTCTGGGGAAATGAATCAAAATTAAGAGAGTTTTTGCTTAAAACAAGCAAAATGATCTGCCAATGGTGTGAGAAAAATAATATTGTTTCTGTTTGAATTAAGATTATTTTTCTGACCCCATTGCCAGATAATTTTGCTTGTTTTAAGCAAAAACTCTCTTCATTTTGATTCATTTCCCAAGAAAACAAGACAAAATATCTTATTTCATTTTACTCATCTAGTATTTTTAGATATTTGAACTGGAAACAAGACAAAAATACCAAGTAAGAAAAGCATTTTTTGCAGTGTGAAATATGAACTGAACATACATGTATGGTCTGAATATTTGTAAAATCCAGTATATATGCAGCGTATGTTTAGCTTTAAGTTCTGAACTTCAGAAAAATCATATGCAGTGAGAATGGCATGGTAAATATGTGAGACGTGTGGAACTTCATAGTCAAACTATAGCGCTAAGGAAACAGCCAGATAATAGACGCTCTGTTATCTCAGGGCTTCAGTGTTTACTTTCCTGATTTCTTGGTGCCAACAGAAGCTTGATTCCTCAAATAGACCATCTCCTACATCATGCTCTATTTCTCGGTGTTTGTGTGGATGTGCCACTGTTAATGAAGCTCCAGCTAAATATAGTCATGTGACGCTGAGTGTTGGACGATGCTCGTCTATAACCTCACTGAGGATGAGGTTGCAGAAGCACTCACGGATAACTGAGGACAGGACTCGAGCAAGTAAAGCTCATCTTTACATGCAGAAAATCCTCTGACGGTTTGACCCAGCTGAAGTTACAGTGATTTCTTCAGACGCTGTGAAATGCATTTGAGGAAATACAGTAAGAGCTGATTTCAGGTAAATTTGGACGCTTTTAACCTATAAAAACTACTGTAGTTTATCCGATTGCTCCCATTTGCTTTTCACTTGCGTATGTACAAACGTTTTAAGGTTCTAAAGTACTTTCTTTTTGTCCCCATTTTAAAAATCACATCATGCACTTTGTTTTTGTTACTTTATTACATTTTCTAATTGTTTCACTTGCATAGATTATGAACTAATCTGACTAAACAATGTTTGTGAAAATGTAGAATCAGTAGATTTTAACAGGTCAACATAAAAAAACAAAAATAATGTGTTTTAAATTAGTCCATCCTGTTAGCGAGCCGATATCATCATGGATCGTCCTCAATCTGCGGAGACGGAAGATGATACAGGTAAATCACTTAAAAATATACTGTTAAATAATCCCAAGATTACCTTCTGCAAACACACTCCATCTGTAAGATTTCCATGAGGAATGCTTCTGTTTTTCATTGGTTATATCGAGCAGAAGTTGAAGTCCGTGTGCGCAATGCATCATGGGAGCCCAGTGTTCTGTCCTCCACCGGGAAGGAGATCCTTCATTTCGCCGGTCATGAGATCAGCATCTGGGAGTCTCTTGATTCATATGGTTCTGTCATCTGGCCAGCCGTAAGATTACTCGTTTATTAAGCATTTGAAATATTAAAGATAATCCTGGTCATTAGATTTGGATGTTCAAATACATTCTGGTGTGTCAGTTTCATTTCAGTCAGTCATTCAGAGTTCAATTGCTAAAGTGTGAAACACAAGTTGTCAATGGAATTATCTGAAGTTCAGTAAAAAAGCTCATGTGAATAAAGCTGGTGAAAGTGTTTCCATCAAATGGCTTTAAAGCGAATATAAACCTTGTGTAATGACGTCACATGCTGTTTTGCGATCAAATCGGTATATTGAATTGATTTGAGACATTTTAAGGTGTTTCCATTCATTTTCGCACAACATTCAAGCAAACATTTGCGAACAAAGTTTTGCTAGACAAAATGGATCGCGCCATAATAATGTTTCCATCAGCTTTATCGCATAAGCCGTATATCCATCAAGATAAAATCCCATGAGGCCGAACGCATTTCATTTGAGTCGATATTCATGGAATTCTATAAAATTTTACTGTTTCCATAAGGCATTTTTCATTCAATATCACTAATGCGGAGAAACACGTGTGGATGGAAACACAGCTATTGTTACATTGATCTGTTTGTCTGGCTCAACCAATCATGTGAGTTTGGGGCGGGACTATCAGACTGACTGACCAATGGCAGACCGGGACATGCATGTGATAGGAGTGTTTTCTTGGGCATCAACAAACCTCCAACCTTTAGGACATTTGTTGCTGATTGATGTTTACATCATGAAATAATCACTGTGAATTCTTCTTTAGGCTCTGGCTCTGTGTCAGTACCTTGAATCTAATGGAGAGACGGTTGATCTGCTTGACAAGGCGGTGCTAGAGATTGGATCTGGCACCGGTCTCGTGTCCATCGTGGCCAGTCTGTTGGGTAGGTACTAAAGATTCAGATTCAGATCCACAGACTCAATCAGATCTGATGAAGGACCTGCGCCTGTACACGGCGACAACGCATTCCTGAAGTGTCGACTAGTGAAGGCCTCGTGCCCTTCACCTCGAGATACACATTGTCAAAATGATTCCAGTTCGCATGGATACATGGAAGCGACAACAAAATCTGTATTATGAATTTTTAAGGCCAGACAAATAATTTGTTGAGGTCAATTTGTAAAGAAAGGCTAGACGCCTGCGCACATATATATTCAAACATGCATATCTATAGACTAAACACGTAATACACATGTGCACGCCGTCAGCGCTTCACAGATTCACGTTTTTGAAGATTACGCGGAGATAACGTTTTTAAAAAAATGTCAACGCTTGCACCTTGGAACCTGTTTCAAGGTTTGCGTTCTCGAGCACTAAACACATAGCCTGGTAATACCAGACTCTGCTACTTCACTTTGCTTCGTAGACAGAGTCTGGCATAGCATAATAGAGAAGTGTTTTCTCTCCCTCTAGGGGGCGATTTCTGAAGTTTAAAATCATTGGTTACCCGTAAGCCAATCAGATAAGTTTATTCATGACGTATGTTATGCGCTGACACAGCCGCATCGATCCACAGACATCATGCATCGAACTCAAATCTATGATCGAACTTCCACTGTAAACACTTGATGATGCGAGCGAAATACCGGAGTGAACATGGCTGTAAACGACTTTTTTGATCGGTGAGTGATGTAATAGAATGACTGCTGCACTTGACAGGGCGCAAACAAGCAGAGAGAGAGAGCGAGCGAGCCCCGGCCGCGCGCGCGCGCGCACTATCACGTCTTTAAACAAACAACACGAGCACTGCACTGTCTTGCTCTCTCTCCCTCGCAAATATTAATCAAAATCAATCGACTAGTAAAAGGTCGGAACACCTCAGTTTCACGTGGAGCATTTGGAGATTTTTAGAGATTAGAGACTCTAGGAACAACATCTCAATGAACAACATCTCAACACTAAATTATAAAGGCCTGTCTCATATAACGTTAGCCGCCTGTCTCAAATACAAGCCGGTGCAGTTCGACGATTTGGGCAAATAAAAGCCCGGGCTATTATTTGAAGTTTTACGGTATTTAAGAGCTGGAAAAGAAAGGAGACACTGACCTGTCAAAAGGCTCCCCAGTTTCTCGCTGACGATCGGTACCCAGCCGGCATTTCAACGTTGATTCACCGTTGAAACAACGTCAGGTACCATGGTTGGATCAACGGTGAATTACCTATCGGTTTTGCAAAACGGATCAACGTTGATATTGTGACGTCGTTTCACCGCGGAAGAAACAACGTTGATTCACCGTTGAAATCGCAACGTCGTTTCACTCTTACCTTTCGGGTTATGGTCTACTGTCGACGTTAAATCACCTTTCTATTTTGCAAATTGAATCAACGTTATTTTAACCCAGTACCCGCGTAGCCTTCCTGTAATTGTGCTTAAACGTCAACACTGAAATGTAAACTTTGATTTTCGAGCATATTTAGTATTTTCAGCAAGTAATAAAACTTGATTTGCATGATTAAATTACATGATTTGCAATTGGACAGCATAAAAAAAAAATCTAACAATTAGATGTTCATAAATCTGCAGTGCAGGGATGAGATGCTTCATTTTTTAAAGAAAAAGTTTATTAATTATACCAAATGGAAAAATAATTTTCTTAGAATTTAAATATACATCTATACTGTACATTTTACACTTTCACAATGTATTGAAAAAAATTCTCATTCAACAACAAAGCACTTTCTTAAGGGTTTAATGATATCAGAATGCAGAGGGAAAAAGCTTTTAATTCTAATTTCATACAAACTGCAATCATTCACACAATAGCCTATATATAAATAATTACAAATATGGTTTGAAAACTTTCTCAAGTCTGTTTGACCAAAAATACATAAACCGTAACACTGACAAACCATCAATGTTAAAATTGAGAAGGACATGATTTTCTCTCGACATAATTTTCTCTGGGTATTGTGAACATACTTTCAGAAGCCTAGACTCAAGACCAAAATACATATATTGACCACCACACAAATTCTGCGCATCAACATGGCGAGGTGTCCCCAAAAGTGTTCTGGCATCCTTATAAGCAGCCAATGTCCGCGTTTTCTCAGCACAGAAAGGAGCTCATCTACAGATGTCCATGTTGTTTTGTTCCGAACCGCCCATTTCGCCAAATCACTCCTTAAGTCACTGATTTCATCTGAAGAGGAGCCTGTTTCAGTGTCATCACTTTCACTGCTGTACTGCTGGTCATCCAGATCAAGATTCTCAAGATTACTGTCAGCAGTACTTCCTGCACAATCTTCTCTCAGAATTGATGGTTGCACAAACACCAGCCTGGGCAGAAACAAAAGAATGATCCTCAGAGTCACTACTAGAAAGCACCATTGCAAGCAATTCTGCATTTTGCCATCTTCATTTTTTATGGTACGCCATCTATAAAAAAACATTTTTTTTTAAAAAAGTATGAATTCCATATGCCATAACTAGAAAGTACAGGACACTGATAAAACTATTTTGAAAATTGTCTAAAAATATATATAATATTTTGGGCTGATTAATCTTTCCCACAGTGGGAATGGGATTGTAAAACCAGTCGATTAAAATTGAATTACTTCTAGTTTTGTTAAAGTCTGTGTAAAGTAAAATTTGAGAATTTGTGAATTGTAAACGCATAAATGTTAGAAATGCATTGTTGAAACATGTTACAAAGACTGTGAACTACATAATACTTGATGGTGGAGTTATACTGTTAAACAGTTTTTCACCATTTTTTATGAGCAGGATTTATTGGGCAGGGGATCAAAAATAATTAAAAGTTTAGTTAGAAAGCCAGATTCAGACATATCCCTGCCTTTTGATTCAACTAAAAAATAATATGGATAATATAATGCTTTGAGTGACAGCATGAGCTCCGCTGTTTGCAGTAACAGTTAAAACAGATAAATAATGCAATTTTCATTGTCTTTGTAAAGGGATACTCCACCGTTTTTTTCATATTTCCTTAACTAAGACGAGTTGATATACCTCTGTCGTCTCAGTGCGTGCGCTCAATCGCTCTGACGCGCGAGACACTTTGATTGCACTTAACTAGCCCAGTTCATTCAATACGGGCCAAGCAGAGAAGCGACCAAACACCTCCACGTTTTCCCTCGGCGCAGTAATATCATCACTCCGGAGAGGGAGAGGACTTTTTACGAGAGATGATATTACTGCGCTGAGTCAAAGTGCTCCCAAGCACTTGCTATGGTATTCTGCCATACAATATAGTTATCCATTTTACACGCTTAGAAAAGAGCAACGTTTTATTTTGTGTCACCGTTGTGGTCGAGTTACACTACTCTAGTAACTGTATTTAAATAGGGAAAACGTGGAGGTGTTTGGTTGCTTCTCTGCTTGGCCCCTTTTGAATGAACTGGGCTAGTTAAGTGCGATCAAAGTGTCTCGCGCGTCAGAGCGATTGAGTGCACGCACTGAGACAACAGAGGTATGTATCAATTTAGTCTTAGTTAAGGGAATAACATCGTTTAATATGAAAAAACGGTGGAGTATCCCTTTAAGAAAATTATGCAAAATAGATGTGCATGGCCAGTGAAAAATAATTCTGGACCCAATTCGCTCTGTGCACGAGAAAAATGCTAACTTCCGGCTTGAGGGCGGACGTTGGGTACTTCGTTTCCGGTTGCCGTCTTGTTTACATCAGTGGACCGGCGTTAACTTAGTTTAATCGTTCGCAATGGACCTAAAACATAAAAAACTTACTGTGGCTGAGCTGGTTTCAGCCGTATCTCCGTATCTCCGTATCTCTTAGATTAGAACACCATTTACTACACACAATAGGCTTTTTTCTCTGATTTTGAAAACTCTTCGTGATCGACTTAAAATGCTTCCAAGATCGACTTGTCGAGTGCGATCGACGGGTTGGTGATTCCTGTAACGTTACTGTTTTACGGTCAATGACAAGAGTACTAATCAGCTGTCTCTCACGAACGTAACCAGCACATGTATCCACACATAGCAAAGCCATAACACAGCGAGGGAGAAGAACTAAGTTACATGAAACAATCCAATTACATATTTTACACCACTGACAAGGGAAAAGTCACTACTCACGGTGTCTATAGCCGCTTTCCGCCCGGAGGGACTTTTGCAGTGCCTAGAACCTTCCTATAACCATTTTTTTTCGCGTGTTCCGACCGGACTAAGTTCCTATAACTCTTTCAGTACCTAGTCTAGAGCGAGGACTTTTTTTAGTTCCCTTTCCCAACGTCGGATACCTTTACTCCCTGTATTACATGTGTACTCCCTGTATGACATACTGAGAGACGTAATATTTAAACCCCTTTCTCTCTCTTGCTCTGGGGAGCTGGAGAAAAATCACTAACCAATCGATGAACATCATCGACTCTAATATTATATTATAATATCGACTGTAATCTTCGGTTAATGTCAAAGACATCTGGAGAAATATACATAATCTACGTTGTCCATCAGGCTACCGGAAACTAGACAGCCCATATCGGTTTCGCAGCCGGAAGTAGCATATGCTAACGTGCACATAGTCTTTAACAAACCTTATTTTGTAATTCCGACTAATAGCAGTTTCATGCTGTAAAATACAGGACTCACTGTGAGTTGGCTGGTTTCTCTTAGAAAACTCAGAGCACGAAGTCTCCCTCTTTGCTGGGCTCGAAGGTGGATGGCACGATGATGTACTCTCCGGCCGGCAGACGAAAGCGTGAGCTCTCCTCCCGCAGGTTGATGAAGAGCTCAAAGCGAGCGCTGGACACGTGACTGACGAAATCCCGCTTCAGTTGCATGGCCGACCTGCCCGTATACTGAGCGGAGAAACACACACAACATCAACTGAGAGTCGAAACTCTGAGGGTCAAAACTTTGAAATATCTCACATTCAAACGGCCTCTCATCGTACCTCATTTATTGATGCAAGGGAGCCACCGAGCACTGCCCCCACTGCTTAGGGAAGAAATAATACAAATTAAATAAATACACAAATAAAAAACTTTGTACCTTTTATAGTTAGCAGAATAGATAGCAGAACATTACAATCTAAAATTGCTCTTTAAAGCATTAAAAATCACAAAATTAAAAGTTAAAATAACTAAAGTAAAAGTACATTTTAGTTGCTATGAGACACACACATTAACTTACCGGTAGTGATTATGACTAATTTGCTTACAGTATTTTATTAGCAGTAACTAACCCTTTTACAGTGCAATTATAAAAATACATGTAGGTTTAAAATTCTACAAAAGGCACATACTCTGTGCAATGAGCCGCACTAGATGTAATGCAGACTTTTAAACATGAACAAAACTCGTCTGTTAATAATATGCTCAGAGTTTGTTACTCAGACGCAAAAAGTGTGCTGAATGAAATAAAACGGTACTAGCCAAAACCACCACACAGTTGCTTTAAGTGTGAGTTAGGTGTATACTAATTTTTATTAGACAATGACACGATTATAGCCTATAAATCAGGATTTGAGTAAGAGAGGTTAACACAATGTATCCTGGTTAACACAATGTATCCTTTATTAATGGGTCGTGTTTACTATTTATTTATATATATATATATATATATATATATATATATATATATATATATATATATATATATATATATACACACACACACAAATTGTACAAGAAAATTACAATTGGCATTTAGAGGCTTCTGCATCTGAACTCTTCATATATATATATATATATATATATATATATAATATATATATATATATATATATATATGAAGAGTTCAGATGCAGAAGCCTCTAAATGCCAATTGTAATTTTCTTGTACAATTTGTATTTTTATCAGTGTAGGTTCAGTTATTTCAATTTAAATAGCAATAAATAAGTTATTTTCTACCACTGCCTCTGATGTCTCTATAATTGTTAAAGATAAATCTGACGATATCATGTTATGAAAACATCGGCCAACATTAGTCTAATTAAACTATTAATTGCTCAGACAACTTGCAAAACAGTAAAACTCATGAAAAAGAATCGTGATAATATTGTGAATCATATTTAAAAAATGTAATAAAATAAACTCGATTGGATATTGTTTTCCATATCGCCCAATCTCTTTCATTCTTTCCCTTGGCCATTCTCGCTTCGAATCTCGCGATATTACCGTGAATGGACAGTAATGACGACGACTGTTAAACGGAAAAATGTATAGCTTATCGAACCTTACACTTTTGTTTCCTGAGTTTTTTTTATCTGTGTACACACTTATGTCTTCTCCCTGAAAATCGACGTAGGAACCGCAAAAGCAAAAAACGACACTGAAGCGGCACGAGTACGTAGGCCTAATCGACATCTGTAAAAGTAACTTAGGCCTCCGCGACACAAATGTGGAAAAGCATTTCCTGAATATCGAGTTAGGAAATTCATTCAACAAACTGCATTTAAAATTTTCCAAGCACTGACATGCATTTAACTCATGACCTTGCGTATATTTGTGAAATCAGACTTACCTTTTGGGTCCAGCGCCCTCGCAGACCTTCTTTTTCGTGCTCTTCTCTTGGCCAGTCTCGCGATCAGAAAGACGGTCAGGATAACGGTCATATTTTCAAAATTAAATAAGCGCGCACAGTTTCATTGGCCAGTTTAATGAATGACAGACAGATTAACCAATCATGATCAAAGCAAATAAGGTTATAACCAATAGGAATTGTTTCAGTGTGGTAAAGCAGCGCAATATGTTTTAAAATATTTATATCAGAAGGTTCATGATAAAAATATAAAATTATAATAAAATAACAATGATCTTAATAATAATTTAAAAGGGAGAAATTATTTATTCTGTACATACATTAATTGATTCAACATAGATCTTGAAAAAAAAATCAAAGTTGATTTATAAGTGTTTTTTTAAACCTTTTTCAACCATTTAGCATTAAACATTATTTCAACGTAGTTTCAACATTGAAAGAACAACTGACATTATTTCAACCATATTTCAACGTTGAAGGTTGGTCATGTACTGGATGGTTTTCAACCATTTAGCATTAAACGTTGTATCAACGTTGTTTCAACGTTGAAACAACAACTGACATTATTTCAACCATATTTCAACGTTGAAGGTCGGTCGTGTGCCGGCTGGGTAGTTGATAAATTAAACTTTTCCCAAAGGGAGTAGGGCCACAACATCACCTCCATTCAAAATGTTTAATACACACTCTTCTTGTTCAGGCTTCAGTTTGCTAATGCCGGGAATATTCTCCACAACAGAGCGAATTGCATCCGTGTCTCGTCCGCGGTCGTTTTCGATTTCTCTGACCTAACTCTTAAACTCGGCGCTTGGCGACTACGTCACGGCTCTCAGCCCGCCTTCTGTTTGCTGATTGGCCCGGCTGTTTTCAGGCCGGTGGAAAACAGAAAGATAGGCTGCTATCTCAGACTGACTACAGGAGTGAAATGAAATTAGCGGAAGTAGGAAGTCTGACGTAGTCAGGCTACTAAACACAAGTTAATAACTAATGATCTTTTCAATGGAAGTGAATCAATCTAAACTAACTTTATCTGAACACCTCAAAAAATGCTTTTCTTACTCAGTATTTTTGTCTTGTTTCCAGTCCAAATATCAAACATTTCTTAAATCAAGATGCATTTACTAAAGTAGTAAAATGATGTAAGACATTAAATCTTTTCTGGGGAAATAAATAAAAATTAATAGAGTTTTTGCCCAAAACAAGCAAAATTATTTGCCAATGGGTCAGAAAAATACAATTGTTTCTGTTTGAATTAAGATTATTTTTCTGACCCCATTGGCAGATAATTTTGCTTTTTTTAAGCATCAACTCACTTAATTTTGATTAATTCCCCCGGAAAACAGGACATAATATTTCATGTAATTTTACTCATCTAGTAAATGCATCTTGATTTTAGAATTTTTAGATATTTGGACTGAAAACAAGACAAAAAGTGAGAAAAGCAGTGCAATAACTTTATTCTAGATCTGCTGTAAAGCCAAACACTCTCTGTTACTGTAATCTCCTGTTATCACTGTAAAGCTGCTGTCAAACTCTATATCTATATAAATGAAGGTGACTTGACATTGTTCAAAAACATATTGTGAGCATCTGATTGTGTTCTGCAGTTTTACACCTGTATAAATGCTCTCAGGTGCTTGGGTGACAGCCACAGACCTGCCGGAGGTCCTGGGGAACCTGAGATGTAACCTGTCCAGAAACACTCGGGGCCGCTGCAGATACACACCTCAGACGGCGCAGCTCTCGTGGGGTCACGAGCTCGAGAACACCTTCCCTCACTCAGTCTACAGGTACGACTACATCTTAGCAGCCGACGTGGTCTATCATCACGACTTCCTCAAAGAACTGCTGGTCACCATGCGCCACTTCTGCCGGCCCGGAACAACCCTCATTTGGGCCAACAAGACCCGCTTTGATTCAGACCTGGTTTTTGAGGAGAACTTCAAAAAAGCGTTCAACACAACCCTGCTGGCAGACAACGGAGAAGTTAAAATTTACTCTGCGACCACGAGAGACGAAAGAGCACCAGTGATGTCAAAGCAGACCGAAGGGGTTGCGGAGAAACAAGATGACAAGAACGAGTCAAAGCAAGAGATTAAGGTCAAACTGACAGAACTAAAGGCTGTCGAACAGGGTCAAGAATATGAAAATAAAGATATGCAAAGGAAACCTGTTGATATGAAAAATTTGGAGGATGGAAATGTAAAGAATAACCAAGAGGAAGAGGAGAAGGAGGAGGAGGACAACACAGATCTTGAGACTATGGACAGTGAAGACGGCTGTTCTGAGATGGAGTCAACATTCGTAGAGAAGAAATCTGGTCAGTAATACATCCTGAAAAATAGATCAGTCATACACTGCAAAAAAATGCTTTTCTTACTCAGTATTTTTGTCTTGTTTCCAGTCCAAATATCTAAAAAATTCTAAAATTAAGATGCATTAGTAAAATTACATAAGATATTGTGTCCTTTTTTCCGGGGAATTAATCAAAATTAAGTGAGTTGATGCTTAAAAAAAAGCAAAATTATCTGCCAATAGAAAAATAATCTTAATTCAAACAGAAACAATATTTTTCTGACACCATTGGCAGATCATTTTGCTTGTTTTAGGCAAAAACTCTCTTCATTTTTATTTTATTTCCCCAGAAAACAAGACTTAATGTCTTATGTCATTTTACTACTTTAGTAAATGCATCTTGATTTAAGAAATGTTTGATATTCGGACTGGAAACAAGACAAAATACTGAGTAAGAAAAGCTTTTTTTGCAGTGTTGTCTAATGCATTAAAGTCAAAGTGATTTGGCCTTTTCTTTCAGAGAAGGAAGCACAGAGACGAATCGTAAATCATTGGCACCGGCGATTTACTGCACACCTTTGAAAGAAGTTTACCAGTTTTTGGGACAGAAAATCACAATCGTGGAGTCCATCGATTCTTACGATGCTACTCTATGGCCAGCGGTGAGACACTTACAGCTTTAGACAAATACACAGTATATCTATGATGACTTTAGTAACCAGAGAACTTTACTTTCGTGTGATGCTTCATCAGTATCAGTATAAAGTCCAAGATAACAGGCGTAGAGTCAAGCAGAACAAACATGGTGCACCTTTAAAAAGTGATTTGTGTCTTTCAACATTATAATGAGACTTTATCCTATCTACCAAACGGTGTAAATTTGGCTCCATGTCTCCAGTGCCAGACCATCAACATATATCAGGACCCTACACCAATTCCAGAGGGTTTTCACAGTCATAATTACAGTCAAGAAACTGGGTGAACGATAGAGCGAGGATTTAGGGGTTGTTGACCAGCGTTGACCTCATGCGATATACCCCAGAGATATAATGAGTGTTATATTGGGTTTCCCTTCTGTGGAATCCATTTAGCACATACCAACTGCCTGGCATCATAGAAACCGATAGGGATTGAATTAATGCGCAAAAAAACAATCACATAAATCTGACTTTCACATGCACATATGCACCACAAAAACAACACAAATATATAGATATGCATTAAAAATCAATACATTGTGTGCAATGAAGTACAATGAATAATGCAATGAATTGTAAATCATTACAAATATGTTATGTTTTAATTAGGGGACCTTATTGTATCTGTTGGTTTTCTTGTTATTCATCCTGAATGGGAGTCTATGGCAGCACTATCAACCATACATAGAAAAATGATGACATTTGGTACACTGATAGAGGAGGTTCTGCATAGTAATCTGACCAACTTTGGGGTCTCTAGGACAAACTCTATAGCGCCACCACTATTTCAAAACTACATTTTTATTGTGGTTATAATAACTTTTGAACCCTTTGTTCCAGAAAGAAAATAATACTCCTCATTACAGTAGTCTCCTTTTTTTTAGGACTGTATTGTTGTTTTAATCACTGCTACTCCTTCAAATCGAACATAGTGGACCTTTAAAATGTGATGTGTCTTTTTTTATATAGGCACTTGCACTTTGCCGATTCCTGGAAACACCGCAGGGCCGTCGACAGATTGATTTACTCGACAAATCAGTTCTTGAGCTTGGAGCTGGAAACGGCTTACGTTTCAGTTGTCGTCACGCTATTGGGTAAGTGTTAGCGGTGGGAATTGGCAAAAATGTGACGTTTCGATAGTATTGCGATATTTGGGTCACGATTCAATATTATTGCGATTCTTAACATATTGCATACAGCAAGTAGGCCTATTACGATTCAATTCTGCGATATATTGCGATTCATGTTGCCCAAAGGCATTACAAAAAGTAAGGAAAATAAGACTCACTTCAAATGTCACATTTAATTCTGTAAACATTATCTTCTACACATTAACTGAAGTGTAAAAACTTGAAAACTTGTTCTTGAACATTCAGGACACAACACCTTATTACAGTAATTATTCTCTGAATAGATCTCTCTCATGAATGGTGACTCCCAGCACATAACTTAACATTATTAAAATACAATAGAGTAACATAAACCTGAGAATAATCATAAAACCGAAATTTACCCACACTTTCGATTTGAAATAAGACGGAGCGTCGTGTTCAACCGGTTGTAATAGTGAAGCCATTTTCAGTTGAATTTGCTGTTGAACGCACAAAAACAAACACCGCAACAAGCGCCACCTTGTGGATGTAATACGAAAATGTAAAATGATCAGAGTAAACTCTGAGAAAACCAATGGAGAAAACCCAAAGTATCGATATAATTGCGTGTGCGAAATATCGCGATACTGAACAGAATCAATTTTTTCCCCCCATCACTAGTAAGTGTTGTGATGAGATTGAGATGTCAATCTTATTGGTTGTGTATCTTGAAAGGTAATATCTGAAATTGCTCTGTAGGTGCCAAACTAACAGCCACGGATTTACCCGAGATTCTGAGTAAACTGACATGCAACCTCAACAGGAACACGAGAGGCCGGTGGAGGCACGAGCCCCGGGTAGCAGAACTCTTCTGGGGTCGCAAGCTGGACGAGGCCTTCCCGAGATCCACACACCAGTATGATTATGTGTTGGCGACGGATGTGGTCTATCACCACGACTTCTTGGCCGAGCTGCTGATCACCATGCGTCACTTCTGCCAGCCGGGAACGACTCTAGTCTGGGCGAACAAGGTCCGCTTTGCCTCGGATCCGGGCTTCATCGAAAACTTCCTCAGATATTTTGATATCACACTGCTTGAAGAGATGGATGATGTGAGGATTTACGTAGCAACCTGCAAGATATCAGAGAAGGAAGGAGACCAGGTTCAAGAGACTAGCGAGGAAGTGGAGGTCAACGGTGAGCTCGAGTCAAGCAAGCGGGACCGGGGAGAACCGAACTCCACGAGAGAGACTGGAGATAATGCAGAGGAACTGAAACAAGAGCAGGAGTCTGACGAGACTCAGAGTTTAGAAAACGACACGAAGGAGAAACAACTACAAGAAGAACAACAGGACTCTGGAAGATCTGTGGAGGAAGAAGGTTAGGCTTGCAAACACAATTGTAATAGCAAGGTGAACATGACTTCATCATTGTTGATCCTGGAACAATTCCAATTATTCAATCAGATTTAAGGGACAAATTTACAGATTAGGCAACCAAGGGTTAGGTGCTTCTGTTCTAACATCAATAGCCGCGTTTCCACTGTCGGGCCTGGGCTAACAGCGAGCCGAGCCGGGCCAGTAGCCCCGCAGCGCTGCCCTAAACCCCGCCCTTAACACGCCTTCCTGGATCAAACGTCATACAACCCAACCCATTTCAGCGGGTATTATGAATTTATTTATTTTTTTTAAGTTAGAAAGATAGCATGTATATTAACTCACCGGCCGTGGCTGCCATAGTGTCCCGACTTGTCTCGCGAGTCGCCACTAACAGAGGGACGGTGACCCAGCACACGGTGACCCAGCACACCGTCCATCAAGTCGAACCATGGAAAGTTCCTCTTCTCTGGGCTCCGCTTTGTCCATTGTGTGTTTTAATCGCCTTGTACTGCGCCCGCAACTTTTTTATTTTTTCCCGAACTTGAAGCGTTGTTCGCTGAATGCTTAGCTTAGCAAGTTCAGCATCGATGTATTTTATAACGTCCTCGTTTCTGCACACGCCGTCAAATTGACTTTGTACCCTTTCTTCTGCCCAAATCCTCAGACCAGTACAGGTTATTCTCCATTTCCAGCAGTGATTATTTTGCGCGACATAAAAAAGTGAAATGTGCATCTCGCCGCAGACCATAACTTTCCCTAACACAGATAAACTCAGCCTTTACCTTGCCCACGCCTCTAGCCTGAGCTGGCCCGCTTTGACCCAAGGTATTCGATGGGCCAGTACTCCTGCCGTCGGCCCCGATCAAGCCCCGGAAGTGACCGTGGAAACGCGACTGGCCCTGGCACGCACTAGCACTAGCACGACTCCGGCCCTGGCCCGCAAGTGGAAACGCGGCTATTATTTCCCCTCTTTAATATTCCTGATTTTAAGGATGTTATGGTTAGGTTTAGGGATTGGGCTATTCTTGTCAGTCAGGAATGTTGTTCCAGGATCAACAAAATATGTTGATCATGGAACATGTCATACTTGGCAAAATCATATTGACCCTAATACCAATGTGCTTATATTGATACTTATTTGATGGGATACTCCTTTACGGTCTTTCTGACCACACAGAAACAGCTAAACCAAGATCCTGGGCTCCCACTGTCTACTACAGTTATAGCAGGGAAACCTACTACTTTCTAGGTCATGAAATCAGGATTCAGGAATCCATAGACTATTATGGCAGCACGGTCTGGCCAGCGGTGAGCACGAAACATTCAGCCAACCAATCAGATCAGGAAGAAACTGTGTGTGCTTGGTGAGATGCTAAAATGCATGAGTCTATGAACACTTGGTTTTGATGTCGTAGGCATTGGCCCTTTGCCGACTCCTGGACACCCCGACCGGCCGACAGCAGATCGATCTACTCGACAAATCCACCCTGGAGCTCGGAGCGGGGACGGGGCTTCTCTCGATAGTTGCCACACTTCTGGGTAAGTCTTGGGGAGTGTTTTTGATACACACTCAAAGTTTCTCAAAGCACTGAATAAGTAAGAATTACTAGCCTGGGAAAACCCAGACAACTTCTGGCAAATTTAGATTTGCTATGAAAGTTAGTCTGTCAAAGAGCTCATTCAAGCCCATTTCCAATCCGTCGAAATCGAGGCACCAATCAGAAACGTTGGGGCGGGCTTTACACGATGACGACAGCGCAGCGACTGTGAAGCAGATTTTGTACATTACAAAGATGGTTGCCGCCGTGGAACATCATTCGTTCGAATCAGCTATTGTGTTTCCTTTTTGTTAAAACCTGTGGTGTTACAAATGTATTAAAATGTTTAATTTAGCTTCTAATACTATAGTATATAAACTGAAAAAGTTCTGTAGATTGAATTTAGCATTCAGCGGTTGAGCACGAGATTCCTGTCCTGTTCTGTTTCTCTCTATACAGCCGCCAGTCCGGTTTCTTTGTAGTGTTAAGATAAATGAAACCGATTACTGAAACTCTTGGGGACTCTCGTGAGCTTTTGTCTCAGCAAGAGAGAGTCCTGGCATTCCAGTTCTGGAGTTTCAGTGTTTGAATAAATTATCACTCTCAGTTTAATACAGGTTTCCTAAACCTCTATACGAGTTTGCTCCATGTCCCTAAAATGTATAAATTGCAAGGGAACGTTTCCCTTAGTTAGACGAGATTGAGATGCTACAGCGACGCAATAAAGAACTTCTGCTTGAAAAATACCTCAACGTCTCCTGGTCTGCGCTTCTGACTTTTCTACACTTTAGAAGAAAAAGTTATTAACAAACCCGAGCAGAGAACAACACTCGGAGATGTTTCTCCGTCGCTCTGCATACGTCATCTCCTTCATCGCTCTGATTGGTTTTAGCTCTATCCAATTGCGCCCAGAGGCATTTGAGCGTCGTCCGTTGGTGACGAAGCTTTGCCAGACCATAACTAAGTTACTACTGAGAATGCTCTGGTTTTAACCAGGCTAAAGAATTCCAGTATTTACAGTAAGAATTACAGTTGCAGAGCTCTCTAAGTCAATTACAGAACTCTGCAATTATACATATCTTTAATTAGTTTTTTTACTAGTAAAATTTGTAGAGCTCTCTAATTGGAATTGTTACTAGTGATAATTGAATTGTAGAGCTCTCTAACTGAATTCTTACTAGTAAAATGCAATTACGACGAGTAACGCTGGGTACAATTTAGGCTAAAACCGGCTTGCCATACTCGTGGTTTATGTACATGTTGCTGCTGATTGGGTGGACATTTATGACACACACACCAAAGATAGCCTGGTTAAAACCAGACCATTCTCAGTAGTAACTGAGTTATGGTCTGGCAAAGCTTCAATAGCCGCTTTCCGACCGGAGGGACTTTTGCAGTTCCTAGAACCTAACGTTCCTATAACCCTTTTTTTCGCATGTTCTGACCGGACTAAGTTGGGGATTTTTCAGTTCCTCAGACCGTAGTTCCTATAACTCTTTCAGTACCTAGTCTAGATTTCCGACCAAGTAGTTACAGGAACTGTCCACTTCTAAACAGTTTTAAAAACTACTCTCCCCCAAACTCGGTTTTGCTGTTTGTGTTCGCACTGGCCAAGTGGCCATAGGGACTGGTAGGAGGGGTAAGGGAGTGACGCAAGCTTTATGGCGTCATCGCTAGACGTAGCGAGGCCACATACAACAACAACAAACCAGCATGGAGGAGGCTATCGGCTATCCTGTTCTGCCTTGCCGGGACCTTAATAACGGAGTACGAACGGTGGCGTTTAAAGACTATGCTTGAGTTCTGTACAGAGAAACACAGAAGACGAAGGCTCCAGGGTAATGTGATCTTAAGTAATATGATGGAAGAAGATAGGAGAGCAGAGCGCAGGAGGCAAACAAAACGACGGGTAAGTTTAGCTAGCATTAGCAATTAGCTGGTTGAATGCGTTATGTTTGTCTTAAGTTATGAGTTAGCATAGCCTACATAGGCGAATTGCAACAGACAGTCAAAAAAATGTGTTGGCAGTGGGCGTGACTTATAAGTTGAACGTAGACCTAGGGAAAGGGAACTAAAAAAGTCCTCGCTCTAGACTAGGTACTGAGTTATAGGAACTACGGTCTGAGGAACTGAAAAATCCCCAAATTAGTTTGGTCGGAACACGCGAAAAAAAGGGTTATAGGAACGTTAGGTTCTAGGAACTGCAAAAGTCCCTCCGGTCGGAAAGCGGCTATTATTATCAGTTCTTGCTTTCCCTGGGAATCGAACCCATGACCTTGGCGTTGCAAGCGCCAACGCTCTACTGTTTGAGGTCCAGGAAAGCAAGCAGAACTAAGCAATGTCCCTGATTTGCAGGTGCTAAACTCACAGCCACGGATCTCCCAGAAATTCTTGGCAATTTGCGGTACAACTTGAACCGGAACACCAGGAGTCACCGGAGACACGAGCCGCGGGTCACAGCGTTGCCGTGGGGTTACAGACTGGAGGAGATGTTCCCGAGATCCACACACCACTACGATTACGTGCTGGCAGCCGATGTGGTGTATCACCACGACTATCTCCCCGAGCTCCTCGACACCTTACGACACTTCTGCGGGCCGCACACAACTCTGATCTTTGCTAACAAGGTCCGCTGTCAGGCCGACCTGGTGTTTATAGAGAACCTTCAGAAAGTGTTTAACACTACACTGCTGACAGAGAAGGATGAGGTGAGGATTTACTCGGCCACTGCGAGAATCTGATAACTTTATGCGCCGCTTTAAGAAGGCTTTCCAAACTAGGTGAAGCTTAAAGCGATAGTTCACACCAAAATGTAAATTCTGTCAGTAATTACTCTCCCTCATGTTGTTGAACCCTGTAAGACTTTCGTTCATCTTCAGAACACAAACGAAGATATTTGTGATTAAATCTGAGAGCTGGGTCACTCCTCCATAGGCTTCTAAGTGATTGAAACTTGCCAGCCCAGAAAAGTCATTAAAGACATTGTTAAAATAGTCCAAGTGACTACAGCATACCTGTCAACATTTGGTTTTTAAAATCCGGGAGATTTGTCCGTGGGGGGTTAGTGGCTGGTAGTCAAATTTTCAACTTGTAGCGAGTGGAAATAAGGTGTGGCCCCTTTAAGAGCCGCGCGCTCCCTGTTGAACTGTCGGCAGTGTTGTATTGTACTTTTACTGTCTATGCGAACACGGGTAATTTCTGTTTGATGCTATTTTTTATCTTATTTTGTTTATTAAGTATGTGAACGTGTGACTGACAGTTATGCTACACGAGTTCGATTTGGGAATAAAGTGCGAGTTGTGAGATGCTAATCGCTCTGTGAGTCTGTCTGGTCTCTGCATGCATGATTTATCCCTATTCTTCTTCCTGAAGCATCGCGTTACGAACTGTAATTGAGTTTCTTTGCGGGGGGACACCGCCTTCACCTGCCATCATGTCTATCGGCTCGCTTTCGGGTTAAACTTCCGCGACTGCGCAACTGGGTTATAGGTTGCCAGGTTGAGGTGACAAACAGGTTGAAATTGTAAATGATCTATCGATTGTGTGAATATAATACAATCTGGCAACTGGTCAACATTAGACAAACATATGGTCCGATTATTCATAAAGGAGTTGGGCCATGCAAATTACGGGAGTTTCCCAGGAAAAATAACTAACCGGGAGGGGTCCGAGAGATAGGGCTAAAAAACGGGAGAAACCCGGGAAAAAACGGGAGTGTTGACAGATATGCGACTTAAGAAAAAGTTACAAAAATAACGACTTTATTCAAGTATTCATTTCCTTCTCTGTCGGCCTCGAGTGAGTTCTTGTAGTGTAACAGCGCAGCGCTTCTGTGTTGTACGTCACACGGAGGCTCTCTATTGGCCGACGCTGGTCATGTGTGTGATTGAAAAGTATTCTCGTCGCTTGATAAACGGATTGATAAACGCTTGATAAAAGATTGAGACACTGTAGTCACTTGGACTATTTTAACGATGTCTTTAATAACTTTTCTGGGCCGGCAAGTTTCAATCCCTCAGAAGCCTATGGAGGAGTGACCCAGCTCTCAGATTTAATCACAAATATCTTCATTTGTGTTCTGAAGATGAACGAAAGTCTTACGGGGTTGAACAACATGAGGGAGAGTAATTCTGACAGAATTTACATTTTAGGGTGAACTATCCCTTTAAGATAATCTCACCTGTAGTGAGTCAGTCTGGTCACTAGGGAAGTACTACAACATTTGAAACATTAAAAAAAAAAAAACTTTATTTTATGTGAATTACTTTAATTTGGTATTGGCAAAACCTCATATGTAGTAAGCCAGAGTCGTCACTAGGAACAACTACAACCTTTGGAACACGAAAAATCATATTAGCCTATTGGATTATTATTAATAATATTAATGTATTCACACTGTGAGCTTAATTTGTAGACGTTCCCAAATATCAAACCTAAAACTAACTTTACCCCGCTGTGAAATTTTGCGTGTCCGTGATCCAACGCCATATTCACACTGCAGACAATTCACTTTTGTTTTTAGAAACAATATTTAGGGCCGAGTGTGAACACTGACATTTATAAATCATCAAATCTGCATTTTTAGGCAATGAAGATTCTGGCCAAAACCTTCTAAAATAACGATTTATTAGTGCAATGATAATTGGACTGTACAAATCTTCGTGTACCTACTATATGACATGCTGTGATTGACACAATCTTTTGAATCAGACATTTTAATCTGAATTTTTATTAATTTTTTATTATTATTAAATTTTTCATTGTGGTTTGAAATCTAACTCAAATCAACTTTATCTGTGGTTTTGAATAACAAAAAATGTATTTAATGTCTACGTGTGTGTAAATATGTTTTTTTAGATCCCAGAATGAATGGTCAGATCGACATTTAAGTCACGTTCATCATCTTTCAGCTCGTCAGATTTGAATCGGACTGATTATGATCATTCTGGTTTGATCAATTGCAAAATAACAGTAATTCCTCAAAAAAAAAATGTCAGCATTGTAAATAAAGCCATGCTGATGTTAAAATAAATATGCCTGCTGAAGGAAAAGAAGTTTGTGCACATTAGCACAAAATTATTAAACAATAAAAAGAGACAGACAACAGACATGTAAAATACAGTCTTACTATTCCTTGATGGATAATGTTGTGCGTAAAGTCAATCATTTTATCCCTTAAAACTCATCTTTGATCATCAAAAATGACATATTTAAAAGTTTTTTCCTTGGAAAAATTATATTGATTTTATTTTTTAGAATGGGAAAAAGTATTTTTTTGAAAATGTATCTGAAAAGGGAGGAAACCCAGAATTAGATTTGTTTTATATGTTAGTTATATCATTTTAGTATAATGTTAAATGTTTTGGAGTGGGTTTGTATGGGTGTTATTTTATTTTTCTTTATTATTTTCATATAGGGATTGTATAAGATTTATCCATTTCAAAAGGTATAAAAGTAGATTGTTTGGTTTCAAGTGACTTCATTCTTTAATGCAATCAATATATATATTTTTTTGGATTATTTAAGTGTTTTACATTGATCATTTGTGTATTTCCCTATACTGATGTTTTTTTTTTTTGATAAAAAGAAAATGTTAAAAAAAGAAGATTATGAATTATTGTGCTATGCAACGTTCATGATATCACAAATATTGTTTAGAACAATATCATAGAAAACTAAACATCAATTCAAAAATGTAAACAATTTTTATACTGTTGTTCTTTACATGAATAACTCCTGAATAAAGCCTGTTTGTCACAAAGATGAGCAAATGTTGTCCGTTCCAGATCATTTTATTCAGAATCTTCATCAAATACACCGTTCAGCACATTTACCGCGTTTACAAAAGAACCGGCTGTAACATCTGAAACGTCTCACGAGGAGTAATGGATATAAAATAACACCTACCTACTCTACGCATCAATTAAAATGACTTTAAAATATTGGCATTACCTAGTATTCATTTATACTTTATAAATACAAGACATCCATAAATATATCTGAAGATATTCAAGGGTTTTTGATACAGAGTAATGTGATATTTCCTGAAGAAACGCAGGGGTGGACGGGAATTGTGAATATTTAAGGCCATTTTTGAAGAACCTGTCGTTGGAAACGCCTCGAGTCCTGAACATCTACAAACAACGCAAACACACGTGATTCAAATAAAAAACCGAGAAAGCAGGATGTGATGTCACGTCTGGTTCCTGGTGAAAATGAGTTGCTGGCTTTTTTTTCTTTTTTCTATGGATTTCAAAGTCTGAACCCTGAATGATATTCCAGACACACAAGATGACAATCTCTGTTTCACTTAAAATTCAGAAGAAAACTGAAGATGGACGACTTTCAAATCACACAGTCTTACTTCAGAACGCCACAAAACTGAAAGCAATGAACATAAAATGACACTTGTGTCTTTATAAAACATGCATACATTTGACATATCCAAAAGTCAAATCACAAAAAAAAAAAAAAAATTCACCCCCAAAATTAAAAAAAAGAAAAAGATATTTTCTTATATTGACATTTCACCCAGAGAACTGGACGTCCATCATATTGCACTTGTATTATTGTTGTTGAGGGAAAAATGTCCACCGAGCAAATGCCCAGAAATCACATTTCAAACAACATAATATGATGAACACAGATATGATGGGAGTTGTGTGTGTGCAGGGATCCGCACGCAGGAAGGCATTATGGGATCCGTGTGATATGAGGTGTTTGGTTTCTGATGGTTTCCAGAAGGCATTAAGAGTCTCCTCAGTTTAAGACGTTAGAACGGTGTGAAGTCCGACGGGAACATGATGGGCAGCCAGCTCTCCGTGTAGGAGACGCAGTGAGACCAGCCCAGAGAACGCAGCAGCTGAGGGACACACCAATCATCAACTCATCGTTAACTCAACGCATCCTCAACTCATCAGTAACAATTACTCACCATCAGTAACGATTACTCACCATCAGTAACAATTACTCTCCATCAGTAACAATTACTCACCATCAGTAACAATAACTCACCATCAGTAACATTAACTCGGCATTAACTCGCCAGTAACTTGTCGGTAATAGTAACTTGTCGGCAACGGTAACTCGTCGGCAGTAATAATTTGTCGGTAAGTAACGGTAACTCGTCGGCAGTAATTTGTCGGTAAGTAACGGTAACTCGTCGGCAGTAATTTGTCGGTAAGTAACGGTAACTCGTCGGTAATGGTAACTCGTTGGCAACGGTAACCTGCGGCAGTAACTCGTCGTAACTAACGGTAACTCGTCAGCAAAGGTAACCCGTCGGTAACGGTAACTCGTCGGTAAATAACGGTACCTCGTCGGTAATGGTAACTCGTTGGCAACGGTAACCTGCGGCAGTAACTCGTCGTGACTAACGGTAACTCGTCAGCAAAGGTAACCTGTCGGTAAATAACGGTACCTCGTCGGTAATGGTAACTTGTCGTAACGATAACTAGTCGGCAGTAACTCGTCGGAAACGGTAACTAACGGTAACTCGTCGGTAACAGTAACTAACAGTAACTCGTCGGTAATGGTAACTCGTCAGTAACGGTAACTAACGGTAACTCGTCGGTAACAGTAACTAATGGTAACTCGTCATTAATGGTAACTCGTCGTGGCATTAACTTGTCGGTAACTCGTCGGTAACGGCAACTAACAGTAACTAGTCGGTAACGGTAACTCGTCGGTAACAGTAACTCATCAAAAACTCGCCGGTAACTCGCCAGTAACGGTAACTCGTTGGTAACTCGCCAGTAACAGTAACTCATCAGTAACTCGTCGGTAACAGTAACTTGTCAGTAACTCGTTGGTAACTCGTCAGTAACTTGTTGGTAACTCGTCAGTAACAGTAACTTGTCGGTAACTCGTCAGTAACCGTAACTCGTCCCTAACAGTAATTTGTCGGTAACTCGTCAGTAACAGTAACTCGTCCCTAACAGTAATTTGTCGGTAACTCGTCAGTAACCGTAACTCGTCCCTAACAGTAATTTGTCGGTAACTCGTCAGTAACAGTAACTCGTCCCTAACAGTAATTTGTCGGTAACTCGTCAGTAACCGTAACTCGTCCCTAACAGTAATTTGTCGGTAACTCGTCAGTAACAGTAACTCGTCCCTAACAGTAATTGTTGTTGGTAACTCGTCAGTAACCGTAACTCGTCCCTAACAGTAATTTGTCTGGTAACTCGTCAGTAACAGTAACTCGTCCTAACAGTAATTTGTCGGTAACTCGTCAGTAACGTAACTCGTCCCTAACAGTATTTGTCGGTAACTCGTCAGTAACGTAACTCGTCCTAACAGTAATTTGTCAGTAACAGTAACTCGTCAGTATACTTGTCGTAACTCGTCCCTAACAGTAATTTGTCGGTAACTCGTCAGTAACAGTAACTCGTCAGTAACTTGTCGGTAACTCGTCAGTAACAGTAACGTCGTCTACGTAACAGTAACTCCTCGTAACTCGTCAGTAACAGTAACTCGTCAGTAACTTGTCGGTAACTCGTCAGTAACAGTAACTTGTCGGTAACTCGTCGTAACAGTAACTCGTCTGTAACTCGTCAGTAACAGTAACGTCCTCGTAACTCGTCAGTAACAGTAACTCGTCAGTAACTTGTCGGTAACTCGTCAGTAACAGTAACTTGTCGTAATCGTGGTAATCGTCGTAAACTCGTCAGTACAGTAATCCTCGTAACTCGTCAGTAAGTACTCGTCAGTAAATGTGGTAATCGTCAGTAACTACTCTAACAGTAACTTGTCGGTAACTCGTCAGTACATACTTGTAACTCGTCATAACAGTAACTCGTCAGTAACTTGTTGGTAACTCGTCAGTAACAGTAACTCGTCCCTAACATGTAATTTGTCAGTAAACTCGTCGGTAACTGTCAGTAACAGTAACTCGTCCTACAGTAATTGTTGGTAACTCGTCAGTAACAGTAACTCGTCCAGTAACTTGTCTGGTAACTCGTCAGTAACAGTAAGTCCTCTTGTGGTAACTCGTCAGTAACAGTAACTCGTCAGTACTGTTGGTAACTCGTCAGTAACTTGTCGGTAACTCGTCAGTAACAGTAACTTGTCGGTAACTCGTCAGTAACAGTAACTCCTCGTAACTCGTCAGTAACAGTAACTCGTCAGTAACAGTAAATAACTCCTCGTAACTCAGTCAGTAACTCAGTAAGACCCCTACGTCAGTAAGTAACTTGTCGGTAACTCGTCGTAACCGTAACTTGTCGGTAACTCAGCGGTAACTCGTCTGTAACTCGTCAGTCACAGTAACTCCTCGTAACTCGTCAGTAACAGTAACTCGTCAGTAACTTGTTGGTAAACTCGTCAGTAACAGTAACTCGTCAGTAACTTGTCGGTAACTCGTCAGTAACAGTAACTTGTCGGTAAGTCGTCAGTAACAGTAATTTGTCGGTAACTCGTCAGTAACAGTAACTCGTCAGTAACTTGTTGGTAACTCGTCAGTAACAGTAACTCGTCAGTAACTTGTTGGTAACTCGTCAGTAACAGTAACTCGTCAGTAACTTGTCAGTAACAGTAACTCATCATCAACTAGTCAGTAACTCGTCAGTAACTCATCAACTCGTCAGTAACAGTAATTCGTCAGTAACTTGTTGGTAACTCGTCAGTAACAGTAACTTATCATCAACTAGTCAGTAACTCGTCAGTAACTCATCATCAACTCGTCAGTAACTCGTCAGTAACAGTAACTCGTCAGTAACTTGTTGGTAACTCGTCAGTAACTTGTCAGTAACAGTAACTCATCATCAACTAGTCAGTAACTCATCAGTAACTCATCATCAACTCGTCAGTAACTTGTCAGTAACGGTAACTCATCAGTAACAGTAACTTGTTAGTAACTCGTCATCAACTCGTCAGTAACTCGTCAGTAACTCATCATCAACTCGTCAGTAACTCGTCAGTAACAGTAACTCGTCAGTAACTCGTCAGTAACTCATCATCAACTCGTCAGTAACTCGTCAGTAACAGTAACTCGTCAGTAACTTGTCAGTAACGGTAACTCATCAGTAACAGTAACTTGTTAGTAACTCGTCATCAACTCGTCAGAAACAGTAACTCATTATCAGTAACTCGTCATTATCAATGACTCGTCAGTAACTCGTCTGATTTACTCCAGAACATTTACATGCTATATTTACAGCTCCAACTGTGACCCAACACAGTTTTTTTAATATATTTTTTTATATTACTTTTAATCTAATTAATGCGTCCTTGGTGAATAAAAGTGACATTTATAATGTTACAAAATATTAAATTTCAAATAAATGCTTTTGGACATGTTTCTTGAGCATCAAATCATCATATTATAGTGATTTCTGAAGGATCATGTGACACTGAAGACTGGAGTAATGATGCTGAAAATTCAGCTTTTATTATCAATAATAAATTACACTTTACTATATATTAACATAGAAAACAGCTGATTTAGACTTATAATATTTTTACTGTATTTTTGATCAAATAAATCGTGCCTAGTAAAGACGGCTTACCTGTATGCAGTTCTTCCAGTTCTCTTTGCTGGGTTTGTCCTCGACGATCTTGGTCGCGTACTTCAAGGCCCTCGCGTACATTTTGTTTGCCAGCGCGTGTTTGTAGGAAAATGTTAAAACCTGCAGAAAGGAAATCATTGCGTCAAATAAAACAGCAGATATCAAATCATGAGTCAAGTCACCTTTATTTATACAGCGCTTTACAACACAGAGTGTTTCAAAGCAGCTTTACAGAGATAACCGGAAAATAATGCAACAAAGTTTGTTTCTAGAAGAAAATAGCATCACAGTCCAGCTTAAGTAAGTTCATTTAGGTTGTAAAAAAGTTTGCTTGTCCATTTATATATATATATATATATATATATATATATATATATATATATATATATATATATATATATATTGTTACGTCCCCCAGCTCCGCTGTGTGTTTCTACTTGTGTGTTTGAGTGTCTGAGTTTCGCTTGCTCTTAATTACAGATGAGCCACACCTGAGCGCAGCCGTATACTTAAGCTACAAAAGCTTTCCGGAACCACACCTGAGGGCGCACACAGAGCCTGAGAACGGAGTCGATGCACTGCCGTGCTGTCTGTCCTAGGAGTTTTGCCGTCCACCCCGGGAATCTGAAGCGTTCCGCCTTTGCACTCCGTCTGTGTTTTGTGAACCTACCCGGAATCTGTTAACCGACCTACTAAATAAATACCCCTATTGTTTACACGAGCCGGTCTGTGTGCGTCTCTCTTCTATGTTAAGGGTGGTGTCCGTCCGTCCGCCCGTAACATATTGGGGGCTCGTCCGGGATTAATACTTTGATTAAGTCGGACTTTAGTGTTTAGTGTAAATTGCGGAACTTTTGAAGGCTGCAACATTTTGGTGAGTATTCTGGTGCGCAATTATGATTGTCTGATCGTTTGTTTAGTCGACTGTTTATTTTATTTTTGGTGGATATCTCAGGAGGGGGCTCGGTGGGAAGCCTCGAGCTGAGTACGCCACTGAAGATTGCGTAGATATTTAGGATTTTTTTTTTTTTTTTGGTTTTGTAAATAGTTAGTTAGAGTAGCTGGACAACATTTTTGCTTATCAGAATACTCTTTAGTTTAGTTGTATAGCTTGTGTTATCTATTTGCATATCGCCTATTTGAGTGAGCGCTGGTATAGCCTACTCAGATTGTACTAGCTTATTAGGTAAATTTAGAGGTGGACATTAAAATTCGTGGTCGTTTGTAGCCTGTAGTGTGCTTTTCGTTTGACCACTTTAGACATTTGCTACATTGTAGTTTAGTCGCAGTTTAACCTGCTTTGGTGAGTTTTTTTTTTTTTTATTACGTGATTTTTGGTTTGATTTAAGCGCCTTTTCGCATTTAGAATGGCAACAGAGGAAGCATTCGTTAAAGAACCCTCTACTGAATTATTTTTAAAATTTTCAAAAGAGCAGTTGTTAAATTTGGCTGCAACTTATGAGGTTGAGCTCACTTCTGCTGAGAAACGCAGCAAAGAGACAGTCAGAACCGCATTACAGACTGCTTTGCACGGTAAGGGCATTTTTCCTATAGAGAAACAATCTCCCGTGGCGATGGAAGCATTACAGCTGCAGATTCGTTTGAGGGAGTTAGATATTAAAGAGAAAGAAATTGAGTATGACCGTGAGCGCATGCAAGCACAAGTCCGTGAGAAAAGAGATGTGGAAAAATATTTTCCACACTTTGAGCGTGTCGCGACCAATTTAAATTGGCCAAAAACTGCGTGGGCATTCCTCCTGCAATGCGTTTTAGTGGGAAAGGCGCAGGAGGCTTACTCATTGTTAACAGTAGAACAGAGCGGTGACTATGATGTAGTGAAAGCGTCAGTTCTGAGGTGCTATCAGCTGATCCCTGAGGCGTACCGACAGAAGTTTAGAAACTTTAAAAAAACTGAGCGTCAAACTTTTGTTGAATTTGGTCGAGATAAGGCAGCCCTTTTTGATCGTTGGTGCTCATCACAACAGATTGATAGTCAGGAGAAGTTGCGTGAATTAATTCTTTTGGAAGAATTTAAGAACTGTCTGCCAACCGCAGTCGCCACCTATCTAGCTGAGCAGAAGGCGGAGTCGATATCTGAAGCCGCTATCCTTGCTGACGAATACGTTTTGACGCATAACGTTGGCAGAGAACGTTTTCGCTTAAAAGTTAATCCCTCTGTGACCTCTGAGATAGACATGAAAAAGAGTGCAATAAAACAAGAGGATAGACACTGTTTTTATTGTAAAAAACCTGGGCATATCATCGCAGACTGTTTAGTATTAAAGAAAAAACAAGCCACGAAGCCAATGGGTCTCGTTAACTCTTCTCCGAAGGTTTCACCTGTCCTCCATGCTGAGTTAAAATCAGAGAAAACCCAGTCCATGTATGAGCCCTTTCTGACGAGTGGGTCCGTATCTGTGCCTGGCGAGGGAGCTGTCGCTGTGCGCATCTTGCGGGATACGGGCGCTGCGCAGTCTTTCCTCCACCGTGGTTTGTTGCCGTTATCTGAGAAGACCGCAACAGGAAGTAGTGTCCTGGTTCGAGGAATCGAGATGGGTTTTCTCGATGTTCCCTTGCATTGTGTGCATCTTGATTCAGATTTGGTGTGTGGTGACGTGATTGTTGGCGTTCAAGATTTTTTGCCAGTCCCCGGTGTCACGTTTCTCCTTGGCAACGATTTAGCCGGTGGAAATGTGTGGTGCCGTGGTGATGTCCCCCCCGAGGTTGTGTCAGTGCCGCTCAGTCAAGAGTGTCCCGATGAGTGCGCACAAAAATTCCCAGAGGTTTTTCCCGCCAGTGTTGTCACTAGGTCACAGACTCGAGGGATGAGGGATGCGGTACCTCCTCCTGATGTCGACCTAAGTGACAGTTTCATTGCTCACCCTGCGGAGTGTGAGAGGCTCTTGGAACCCACTTCCACTCCGTGCCGCAGTAATCCTGTACATGTGAGGAATAGGGGAAAAACAATAGAACCAGATATATCGTTGTCTTTAGAGAAACTTATTAGTGCTCAACAAAAAGACCCTACTCTTGCTTCATGTTATAATACCATTCAATCTGTTTCAGACCGTGCCAGTGAGAATTCAGTTTTTTTTGTCCGAGACGGCTTACTTATGCGGAGATGGACGCCTCACAAAAATAATGAATGGAATGACATTGAGCAAATCGTTATGCCAACTGAAAATAGACGTGCAATTCTGAGTATTGCGCATGATGGTGTTTCTGGTCATTTAGGTGTGACTAAAACATTCAACCGAGTTCTTCGTCACTTTTTCTGGCCGGGGCTGAAGCGTGATGTGCGGCAGAATTGTAAGACGTGCCATGTCTGCCAGGTTACTGGTAAACCAAATCAGATAATTCCACCTGCACCGTTGTACCCAATACCTGCCGTGGGTGAGCCTTTTGAGAGAATAATCATTGACTGTGTTGGTCCTCTTCCTCGGTCGAAAAGTGGATATCAGTATCTATTAACAATCATGTGTACTGCTACTCGCTTCCCAGAGGCGGTGCCTCTGAGGAAGATCACTGCTAGAATTGTGTCCAGGGCTCTGTTAAAATTCTTTGCTTTTGTGGGGCTACCGAAAATCGTTCAAACGGACCAAGGAACAAATTTTACTTCAGGTGTCTTCTCCCAGGTCCTAAAGTCGCTCCAAATTAAGCACAGCATTTCTAGCGCGTACCATCCGGAGAGTCAGGGGGCTCTAGAACGCTACCATCAAACACTTAAATCGATGCTGCGTACATTTTGTTTGGAGATGGGTACGAACTGGGAAGATGCGATTCCTTGGATGCTCATGGCCTCTAGAGAAGTCGTGCAAGAGTCACTTGGTTTCAGCCCTGCAGAACTAGTATTTGCTCATGATGTTCGCACGCCTTTAAGCGTCATTAAAGATCAGTGGTTGAGCAAGCCTACCTCTCGTAGCGCAGTACAATTAATCAGCGACGTTCGCTCCCGTCTACACAGAGCGCGTGAACTTGCTCGAGAGAATTTAGAAAAAACCCAATCTAGCATGAAAACGTGGTATGATCGCAAAGCCAGAGCCCGTTCGTTTAAACCCGGAGACCAAATGTTGGTTCTCTTACCCGTGCCCGGTTCTGTGTTTCAAGCACGATTCAGTGGACCATATACAGTCGAAAAAAAAAATATCGGATCTGAACTATGTAATTGTAACCCCAAACAGGCGAAGACAGTCTCGCGTCTGTCATGTAAATATGCTTAAACCATATTTTACACGTCAAGAGGTTAAAACTAGCTTGTGTGACCTTAACGTACCTGGTCCTGTCGAGGTCCCCGTATTGCCGTCTTCACTGGTAGACGATGATGACGAGGTGACTCCTCCGTCGCGATGCGTAATTAAAGGTCGTCTTAAAAACTCAGCTATGCTGTCCGTTATTCTAAATCATTTGCCACATTTAACACCCTCTCAAGCAGCTGATGTATCGTGTGTGATAGATGATTTTCCTGAACTGTTTGGAGATGTTCCGACTGTAACCACCGTTCTAGAACATGACATAGACGTGGGTAATAAGGGCCCGATTAAACAGCACCCTTATAGAGTAAACCCAGAAAAGCGAGCTATCCTGAAACGGGAAATTGAGTACATGATAGAGAATAATATTGCTGAACCTAGCTCTAGTCCGTGGAGTTCCCCGTGTCTTTTAGTTGGAAAACCTGATGGCACTTACAGGTTTTGCACGGACTATAGACGTGTTAATGCCATCACTGTGCCGGACTGCTATCCATTACCGCGGATGGATGACTGTGTGGACCGTGTTGGCTCGGCTACATTTGTCACTAAAATCGACCTCCTAAAAGGCTACTGGCAGGTGCCCCTTACACCAAGAGCAAAACAGATATCAGCTTTTGTGACCCCCGATGCATTTATGGACTATAAAGTTATGGCTTTCGGAATGCGAAATGCACCTGCCACATTCCAGCGTTTAGTAAATATTGTTTTAGCTGGAATGGCAAATTGCGAGGCGTATTTGGACGACATAGTCCTATATAGTACACACTGGTCCGAACACATGACACAGCTTCGAGAGCTTTTCCGTAGACTATCCAATGCGAAGCTCACAATTAATCTAGCAAAATGTGAATTCGGAAAAGCCACTGTCACTTACTTAGGGCGTATAGTTGGTAGAGGACATGTTTTGCCAGTAATGGCTAAAGTAGCCGCTATCCAGGAGTTCCCTGTGCCCTGCGACCGGCGTGCACTCCGACGATTTTTAGGAATGGTAGGCTACTACCGCAGTTTTTGTAAGAACTTTTCGACTGTGGTTTGTCCCCTCACTAACCTGTTGAGCCCCAAAACTAAGTTTGAATGGACGAAGTCCTGTAACCGAGCATTCGAAAACGTCAAGTCTCTCTTACTGACTGCTCCCGTGCTCGCTGCGCCAGACTTTAATAGACCGTTTCAGCTTGCTGTGGACGCTAGCAACGTAGGCGCCGGTGCCGTACTGTTGCAGTCAGGTGCAGACCATGAAAACCATCCCGTGAGTTTCTTCTCTAGGAAATTTAAATATATATATATATATATATATATATATATATGTATATTCGTATATATATACTCGTTATTTACTCAGAGATTTACTTTAATTTATTGAGTTTGCTAATCTAAAATAAGCTAATCTAAAATAAATGAAACGAATAAAGGATGTTTTTTTTTTTTACACATAATTGTGTATTGCCTATGAGTTGACCTTATACACCAAAGTACTAAATTCCTGTGTAATTCTTTTTTTTCCTCTTTCATAGGCCTATACAGATACCTGGAAGCTGAACATAGAAGGCTTGAGTAAAAATAAATGTTTCCCATGCTTAGAGTATGGCGACAAGTCACCATTTCGGGGTGGGGGTGTTACGTTCCCCAGCTCCGCTGTGTGTTTCTACTTGTGTGTTTGAGTGTCTGAGTTTCCCTTGCTCTTAATTACAGATGAGCCACACCTGAGCGCAGCCGTATACTTAAGCTACAAAAGCTTTCCGGAACCACACCTGAGGGCGCACACAGAGCCTGAGAACGGAGTCGATGCACTGCCGTGCTGTCTGTCCTAGGAGTTTTGCCGTCCACCCCGGGAATCTGAAGCGTTCCGCCTTTGCACTCCGTCTGTGTTTTGTGAACCTACCCGGAATCTGTTAACCGACCTACTAAATAAATACCCCTATTGTTTACACGAGCCGGTCTGTGTGCGTCTCTCTTCTATGTTAAGGGTGGTGTCCGTCCGCCCGTAACATATATTTATATATATATATTTATATATATATATATTTATATATATATATATTTATATATATATATATATATATATATATATATATATATATATATATATATATATATATATATATATATATATATATATATATATATATATAGCTGCTCTAAACCATGATGTCATCGTCCAGTTCAGTTCTGATATAATGCTGTCAATGCAGGAGATCAATAATAATGTTGAATATTAAATTAAGGAGTCAGTCCTGAGCAGCGTACTTTAGAGTCAGTGAGCTCCGCCCACTTCTGCACCTCCCAGAAGGTGTCAGTCAAAGCTTTGGCCACGCCCCCCGGCTCATCCTCAGACCCGCCCACTTCTCCAGCGCTGGCACCGTCCTGATCCACCGGCTCCATCAGCTGATCAGCCAGAGCACAACCCTTCCGGCACAGAGCGTCCAGCAGAGACGCCTTCTGCTTCTCCATGTCACTGCAGAACACACACACACGCCATGGACACACCATTAACACGCCATTAACACATCATCAGTACAACATCAACACAACATCAACACATCATTACAGTTTTACAGTTTTTACAGTTGCTAGGACACATTTCTCAATACTTGGGTCACTTCTTCTTCACTCTTCACACAGTGAGCACAACAGAAGTATATGTGGATAAACTGAGGATCATTTATCATTGTTTCGGCACAAAATGCATCAATAACTACATCTTTCAGATTACAGTAATTCTTTCCTCACTTCGACACAACAACCACCAGAACTCTGTGTTTTACAGGCCGATCTGCACACGCTTACACACTGTTATTAAAACTGGTTCAAAACAATAACATAATACAAAACTGAATATGACAGCAATTTGCTATATTTCTACAGTAATATTGTAATGAAATATATTTCGAATCTAAAAATTAAATGCTTTAAAAACAATTAGACACACACAGCTGACTCCAGTATCTGTATCAGTGGATGGGTGTGTGTATAAATTACTGTATTTTGGAATTACTCTGTGCAAAAAAAAAAGACAAAATATATTTTGCATCATCATCATCATGTCTGATTCACCAGTAACACATATTACAGTGGATTATAAACAGTAGATGTGTGTGTTACAGAAGAACACACTGTATAATGCTCCTGTTGCTAATGTTTAGCTCATTGTTTTGTGGGAGACAAAGTGTGTGTGTGTGTGAGTGTGTGGTGTGTGTGTGTGGTGTGTGTGTGTGTGTGTGTGTGTGTGTGTGTGTGTGTGTGTGTGTGTGTGTGTGTGTGTGTGTGTGTCAACCTTTGCTAGTGTGATGAAGAGTGTGTGGATCTGAGACATGATGAAGTGATTTGGTAGTTTTAGTGCATTTTGAGAGTGAGATTACAGTAACTGCTGTGCCGAGCTGAACGTGTGTTTGGAGAGTGTGTGGAGAACTGTGTGAAGAGTGAAGAAAAAGTGACCCAAGTATTGCGAAATGTGTCCTAGCGACTGTAAAAACTGTAACATGCCATTGACACGCCATTAACACACCATTAACACGCCATTAACACGCACCTCTTGATAGTGACAGCATCTGGCCGCGGGTCCGTCTTCATGCTAAGGTAAACGGCCAGCGCCGTCGGGTCGATGTGTGACATCACCGTGTCGGCCGCCGCCGCGATCTCTCCCAAACGCTTCAGTCGCTCCTGCATGAGACAGAGGGAGTCGGTCACGCGGGTTTGAGGACCAGCGACGGCTCAGATTCAATCCAACAAACATTTATTTCAGTCCTCAGATAATTCTCAATAGTGAAGGAAAACTAATTTGGCAACACTTTATTTTGATGGTCCCTTTTGAGCAACTATATGTCCAGTAACTCTCATTAGAGTATTAGTCTGCTTAATATCTGCTAACTCTTTATTGTGATGCTCCCCAACAGATATTCTACTGACTATAAGTAACTTTGCAACAGCATGTCAACTTATTATAACCCAACCAGTCTACTAATACTCTACTAATACTGTAATGAGAGTTAGTAGTGGACGTTTAGGTGCAAAGTTACTTATAGTCAACAGAATGTGTTAAAGGGACCATCAAAATAAAGTGAAACCAAAAAATTATATACAATAACTGAAAAAGGTGAAAGTATGCTTATTATGTATACCCTTTATACATAAACCAGAGGAAATGATTTATTAAATAATTGATTCATACAAAATAAACAAACCGTTACATAAGACAATTTCCCAAATGTAAATACATACACAGATATTATTACAATAGTTTACATATGACATACACAAATTATTCATATTGAGTTATATAATTATTGAATCACCTTGTTTTTAAAATAGTGCTGTAAAATGATTCCAAAAATGAACTATTAATGACACATTTTAATTTAATAATTTCACAGTTAATCTCCAAATGAATGTAGACAACATAAAGACAGTATATTTTAACTACATATTTAATGGCATCTTTTTATTTATGAATGAAGGTCAGAGTATCACTGATACTAATACAGCAGTTATTAAAATTCCCCCAATTTTATTCATTAATTATAGCCATTCAACATTACGGTGTAATTAAAAGCTATATTTTTTTTACATTTATTAGGCTTCAAAAACAACTTTAAATTTAAGTGAACTTCAAACAATCCTCACATAAACTCATAATAAATGTCATATTTACCTGTGCCCTTCCTGTCTAACATATACAGAAATTGAATAAAAGTTATCAAACATTGTGCACTGCATGAGATTAAATATAGATTAATATATAATAATAAATATATTCCTTTAAGACTTTATTTAACTAATTTAAGACTGCTCTTATGTTATGAGGATACTCAACAAAACGGACATTGTGGCATAATTGTGTTATTGTTCGTTCAAGCACAAAAGAGAACTGTATTCTGACACGTCTTTCTGTGTGTTGTGTGTGTGTCGTTTGTTTGTTTGTTGGTGTGTGTGTGTGTGTGTGTGTGTGTGTGTGTGTGTGTGTGTGTGTGTGTGTGTGTGTGTGTGTGTGTGTGTAAACAGGACATTCACAGACAGAGTTCTCTTGTCTTGTCGTGCTTGAATGGTTTAAAAGCATTTATAAGAGCGGGATTATATAATGTAACAGTATGCTATGGTATTTGTTAAATTGCACAGCCCTATTTTAAAAAAATTCTTGAATTTACAGAATGAAGTGCACAATTTTAATTCCTTGTCACAATTATTCCATATGTCTACCCCTTTAACAGATATACATCTATTTTTGGTATTAGTTCTTGCCCTTACTTTTATAAACATACATTCCTCTTAGTTTATACTGACTTTCTCTTATTTTGAACATCCTCTGAATACAATTCACCCTTCGCAGGGAGTTTGATTGACAGGCGATTTGACCAATCATAATCCACCACCCGCCATTTATGTCCGACAAAGCCGTCAGGAAAGTTAGATGATTAACGTTGGAAGATTTGAACTTGAAAAACGGTGTACTGACGTCTTTCTGCGGTTAAAACAACATAAATAAACATGAATGAACATCAGAAGGTATGTTGTTTTAACCACAGAAAGACGTCAGTACACCGTTTTTCAAGTTCAAATCTTCCAACGTTAATCTACTAACTCTCCTGATGGCTTTGTCGGACAAAAATAGCAGATTCGGCGGATTATGATTGGTCAGTTCGCCTGTCAATCAAACTCCCTGCTCAGGGTGAATAGTGTGTGATCTGAGCGGTACCTTCTCGGAGTCGAGCTGATGGAGTCTCTGGACGTGCAGTGGGAGATGTGTGGGAAACGCCTCCTTCAGCTCTTCATACAGCGAACCACTGTCCAGCCTGAACACACAGGGTTAACTTCCTCACTGAGAACAAGACCTTTGATGACCTTTGCTCCAGGACATCAGTAAACACTAACGGTGACTATATCAACATGAAATATTGCTGTAAGTGTAGTTTAAACATTATTTCTCTATAAAACAAAATATTATAGATGTTTTTAACAAGCCACTTTGAGCTTTCACGTGTGCGGTTGCCAGATCTCAAGAGTTTAAATCCCCTAATCAGAGCTTTTTAAAGTCCCCCTGTGGTGTAAATCCAGCTTTTAATATTGTTTATGTGTCTATGTGGTGTTTTCAATATGCTTTAATAACACAAATCATGTGTAAATTCATAAGTCGACAGCATTGCTGAGTATTTTCTCCTTAAAACTGCAGTGACCCAAAGACAGTCTCAAAAACACTGAAATCGCTGGTGTTTCTGACGTCACAAACTACCTTGACCAATCAGATCAACGTGTGATCGTCAACCAGTGGATCTCTGAGTGAGTGAGTGAGTGGAGGCGGGGCTCATTTGCATATGCATAGAACATTTAAATATGTAATTTTGGTGATCAAAGATGAGTTTTAAGAGATTAAGTTGCCAACAGCAGGACTTTAAAATTATGCATTTTCTGTCCGGTGTTTTATGTAATCTTCTCAATCTGGCAACCCTCTCTCCACACTGAGAATAATGCGCAGGTGATCTGCGAGGTCGACTGAATTATCATCAAGAATAAAGGACATCAGAATTAATAAGATGGTGATTGTGGAGTCGTTAAAAACACAGTTAACGAGTGAAGACTGACTTGGTCATCCACTGGATCTTCAGGTCTCGCAACGCTTCGCTGAACTCGTCCTTCACGTCTTTCTCCTTCTCCGCATCTTTCTCCTTCTCTTTGCCATTCTTGGTTTTGTTGGGAGCAGGAACCAGGTGGTAAAAGATTGGCACGACATCCTGCGTGAGAACGAGAGCAAAGATGAGAATCACATTACCCACAAATCCATCTGTTCATGTGAATGCGACTGACTGACACTAACATGAGAAACGCATCAATATACAGCCAGACTCAGGTATGAAAACCCAACCAACTAATGACTTTACTGCAGTAGGACGTGTTTATATTGTTTATGAACGATTAAAGCAGCGCAAAATTAATGTGATTCATTCTTTTGAATCTTTTGATTTGAGTCCATCAAGTTAAAAATTCAATAATAGGAATCAAATAGTTAAATTAAGGCAAGACACCACAGGTGATCGGAGTAAAAACTAACAGATATTCCCTCATTGATTAATCACTGTACATTAAAGGGGGGGTGAAATGCTGTTTCATGCATAGTGAGTTTTTTACACAGTTAAAGAGTTGGATTACCATGGTAAACATGGACAAAGTTTCAAAACTGAAGTTGTAAGTTTGATGGAGTATTTCTGTTCCAAAAATACTCCTTCCGGTTTGTCACAAGTTTCGGAAAGTTTTTTTTGAATACGCAACTGTGTGACGTCAGAATGGGCGGAATTTCCTTATACGGGTCTTAAGGCACTTCTCCCGGAAGGGCGCGCGCGCAGCTGTAGCCTAGAGAGCGTGCGAGAGCGTCCATCAGAGCGCTGGGCTCGGCTGCGCTGCAATAAATAAAATGGCACCAAAAAAGTGTATTTTTGGTTGCCAGGGCAAGACAAAACTGCACAAATGTCCAAAGAACCCAGTGTTAAGGGACCTGTGGATGGATTTTGTTTTTCCAGAGCAGCAACGGAGTTGTGCAAGTGTTCTTGTTTGTTCCCTTCATTACGACGGTAATAGTTATAGGCCCAGTTCGACGCCGGATTTGCAGATCGCCTAATACTTAAAGATGGAGCAGTCCCAACGATAAAGGTTCACGGAACCGCAGGCGGTGAGTAAAACTGCTTCAAATGTCTGTGTGTTGTTAACTATCGGCGTGTAAGCTAAGCACAGCAAGTAAACAACATGATCACGTACAGTTAATGTATGGATGGAGCATGCGATGTATGGTGTGTGTGTGTGTGTGTTTAAATACAGTTGTTTAGCTGGCCACTGTAGGTGTCAGTTTGTTTATTGTAAAACTAAATCATGTCCTCATAAACCACGAGTCTGTCTGTTTACAACACACGCAAAAGCTTCGCGCGCTCCCGCCCACACGGCACGCCTCCACCCGCTCGGGTTTTTCCGGAAAGACTCGGTACAGCCTATCTTTCTTTTATAAATATAATCAAACTAAAGACTTTTTGGAGATATGAAGGATGCAATACTACTCTATAGGTACTCAAGATTAACATGAGATTGAGTGAAACTGAGTGTTTCACCACCCCTTTAAGGCAACGGTTTTATATCGCAAGTGTTACATTTAAATATGCAAATGAGGCATTAACTAATTAAATATGCACCAATTTGCATACAGTTCCAGAACAGAAATATTAACATTGGATAAAGTCAGGTTCAAAACTCGTTTGATTTAGTTGGTTTACAAAAGGGAAATAGATAAAAAATCTGAATTTACCATGTTTTTAGAGAAAAATGTTGTATAAACAGGCGAATATTATATGAACAACCCTTCAGAATATAGATCTGAGTAAAGTTTGGTGTGTGTGAAGCTGCAGAAGTGGAGATTTCTGACTCAAACTCTCCGTCTTTAAAGAGGTTTGAGATCAAATAAACTCTTAAATGTGTGTTTGGATGTTTTTCTTCCACTAGTCACATGTTATAGAGCAGAACTGAGCAGTGCATGAACACACACTTATCCTGTAGAGTCTCGCCTTAAATAAACTGCACAGAGTTTAATTTGATGGATTATCAAACATTAAAGGATTAGTTCACTTTTAAAAACACTTTTGCTGATAATTTACTCACCCCCATGTCATCCAAGATGTTCATGTCTTTCTTTCTTCAGTGGAAAAGAAATGAAGGTTTTTGATGAAAACATTCCAGGATTTTTCTCCATATAATGGACTTCAATGGGACCCAAACGGTTCAAGGTCCAAATGACAGTTTCAGTGCAGCTTCAAAGGGCTTTAAACGACACCAGACGATGAATAAGGGTCTTATCTAGCGAAACCATCGCTCATTTCAAAAATAAATAAAGTTTAAGTTTTATAAGCACAAATGCTCGCCTTGCTCTGTTCTGTGATGCGCATTCGCGACGTTGGTTCGTGACCTTTTCAACGTATTTGCGTATTACGTGACGTCACGAACCCCCTTTGAAGCTGCACTGAAACTGTCATTTGGACCTTGAACCGTTTGGGTCCCATTGAAGTCCATTATATGGAGAAAAATCCTGGAATGTTTTCATCAAAAACCTTCATTTCTTTTCGACTGAAGAAAGAAAGACATGGACATCTTGGATGACATGGGGGAGAGTAAATTATCAGCAAAACTTTTTTTTAAAAGTGAACTAATCCTTTAACATGATTAGCGCATATAGAAAGCATCTTAGTGTTGGATTTCCAGTGATACAAGATATTGGTCACACTGGCCAGCACTAGTGTGTGTGTGAACACTGCCTTTACAGGGATAGATCAGACTAAAATGGAAATAAAGTCATCATTTACTCACCTTGCTTTTGTTCTAATGCTGTACACATACGCCCTTTTCTCTTTTTCGGCCCACGAAAGGAGAATTTAAAAAAACTTTATAATGGCAGTAAAGCACGTTGTATGTTCCTCATGTTCTGGGGATTTACTGTATTGATTATTGAAGATTCATTATTTAAATGATAATAAAATGTGTTTTTCTGAGTCTCATGAATATAGTCAAGATGATTAACAGCCGGATTTACATTAAATAATACATTGTTTGTTTGTTTTTCAGCAAATCCTATCATAAACCCCCAGAACACACACGTGGAACATACAACACGTGTCGCATCGAGTTATTCTGTGATCACAGACATGTTGAGCGCATGAATGCAGTGATCTCATCATCACATCATGTTTCTGCACACCAATGAATGCTTAACAGTGCAAACACCATGTGATTAAGAGATTCGTTGATTATAACGGGAGTTTTGGCCAGATCTCAGTCACTAATAAACTCGAGATGTTTGATTGACAGCTCCAGCTTTTGTAAAGGGAGCATTCTTTGATCGCTTTATATATAAAATATCATTTTTCACAGAATTAATCATTTTTAATCGTGATAAATTATTTTTTTAAATTCTCCTTTTGTGGTCCGCAAATAAAGACGGGTGTACGGCACTGAGGGTGAGTAAATGATGACTTGATTTAACGTGTAATATCCCTTTAATTGCATCATTTAACTGAGGCCCTGCAGTTTCTCATTATGTGATATTACAAGGTTCTTTCGTATCTCTACCCGTTCAGTACCTTTTTAAATTTTCCTTGTCGTTTGGCTGATGCTTGTCCCTGCTGGTCAGAATAACACACATCAGAGAGAGAAACACACACACACACACACACACACACACACACACACACACACACACACACACACACACACACGCTCTCTGTCCTCTCTATCCTCTGCTCTCTACTCCTTCACATCACCATGATTCACTGTAACTGCAGCAGTTCAGTTGATAATCATATCCATGATTGATCATATACAGGACAGTGAGATGATCATATACAGCAGAGGTTCCCAAAGTGTGGGGCCCGTCCCTAAAGGGGGCGTGACGTTACCATTGGAGGCGCGCGAGTGAAAAGTTTGGTTACGAGATCGTTTACGAGTCTATTTCTGCTGTGCTGCACGCGCTGAATTAAAGTGACAGCGCATAGTTCGTGGTCAAAATGAACACAAATTGACATGAAAATGTAGTAATCTCACCATGCATTTAATTACACTGCAAAAATGCTTTTCTTACTCAGTATTTTTGTCTTGTTTCCAGTCCAAATATCAAACATTTCTTAAATCAAGATGCATTTACTAAAGTAGTAAAATGACGTAAGACATTAAGTCTTGTTTTTTGGGAAAATAAATAAAAATTAAGTGAGTTTTTGCCTAAAACAAGCAAAATTATCTGCCAATGTGTCAGAATAATAATATTGTTTCTGTTTGAATTAAGATTATTTTTCTGACCCCATTGGCAGATAATTTAGCTTTTTTTAAGCATCAACTCACTTAATTTTGATTAATTCTCCTGGAAAACAGGTCAACATGTAATTTTGCTCATCTAGTAAATGCATCTTGATTAAGTATTTGTAGATATTTGAACTGGAAACAAGACAAAAATACTAAGTAAGAAAAGCATTTTTTTGCAGTCTAATACTACTATTTTTCACAGTCATCTTTTTACTTTAAGACCCCGCGGGGTAAAGCGAGGAAAACTACAATTTACTTCAACAAGGCGACATAATGAACGACACTCGTCTCATTCGTGGAGGTGGAAAAACAAGTTCTTTGTGATGCAAGATTTATTGTATAAAGATTTAAATTATGCAAAAGAAAAGATATGAGTCTGCTGTTTTTGTCAATTTTTAATTTAAAATGTTTGCGATTTTAAATACAACTATATGGTTCAATATGTTACCACATGCTTGAGCAACTTAATATATAATCTATATAGAAGTAATGCATTGAATAATACGTTGTTTAAATTGTTAAAAAATCTACATCAAAAAGTTTGGGAACCTCTGATATACAGGACAGTGAGACGAGCTCAGAAGCAGACGCTTCATCACTGAAATAGTGCTGGTGATCAGCTGATGTGTTTAGGCAAGTCACCTTCATTTATATAGCGCTTTTAAAGGATTAGTTCACTTTAAAAAAAACTTTTGCTGGTAATTTACTCACCCCCATGTCATCCAAGATGTCCATGTCTTTCTTTCTTCAGTGGAAAAGAAATGAAGGTTTTTGATGAAAACATTCCAGGATTTTTCTGCATATAATGGACTTCAATGGGACCCAAACGGTTCAAGGTCCAAATGACAGTTTCAGTGCAGCTTCAAAGGGCTTTAAACGACACCAGACGATGAATAAGGGTCTTATCTAGCCAAACCATCGCTCATTTCAAAAATAAATAAAAGTTTAAGTTTTATAAGCACAAATGCTCGCCTTGCTCTGTCTCTGTTCTGTACGCAATTACCGTATTTTCCGCACTATAAGGCGCACTTTAAAGCCTTTAATTTTTTAAAAAAACGACAGTGCGCCTTATAATCCGGAGCGCCTTATATATGGATCAATTGGTTAATAACGCTCCGCGTTATTAAATTCGCCCGCGAACTCACGCTCGTGTCCATCTTATGCCCGGTCTGTCACATGGCCAGTTCAACCTCGTATAAATCAGGTTATGTGTGTTAGTCTCGTGCCCGCTCACGAGCGCTCAAGCCTTGTTTATACTCAACCCGTCCGCAAGAGCGCGAGTCTCCGCAGACTGCTCTTACTAACAGACACACGAACAGACACACTGTCCCCGGCGCTGCTCGCGCGTACAGAATATCCATAAAGCGCTCCCCGTTCACAGTAACCGTGGGTCGTCTCATTCAAAACAGCCAGCTGTTGCTGTCAGCGAGCCGCCGCACATGAATACTCTTTTGAGTCAGGCTGCGAATGTAAGTTACGTGCCCGCCCCAGCGCGCTCACGTTTACTAATAAACGCCTCGCCTCCGACGCCGCGCACTCGCTACATTCCCTTTAGCACATCTAGTGGATGCAAACGTTTGACTGCAGTATCTTATGCGCCTTATAATCCGGTGCGCCCTATATATGAAAAAAGTTCTAAAATAGGTCATTCATTGAAGGTGCACCTTATAATCCGGTGCGCCTTATAGTGCGGAAAATACGGTACGTTGAAAAGGTCTCACAGAACAGAGCAAGGCGAGCATTTGTGCTTATAAAACTTAAACTGTGTTATTTATTTTTGAAATGAGCGATGGTTTGGCTAGATAAGACCCTTATTCATCGTCTGGTGTCGTTTAAAGCCCTTTGAAGCTGCACTGAAACTGTCATTTGGACCTTGAACCGTTTGGGTCCCATTGAAGTCCATTATATGGAGAAAAATCCTGGAATGTTTTCATCAAAAACCTTCATTTCTTTTTGACTGAAGAAAGAAAGACATGGACATCTTGGATGACATGGGGGTGAGTAAATTATCAGCAAAACTTTTTTTTTAAAGTGAATTAATTCTTTAAAAATACAGATTGTTTCAAAGCAGCTTTACAGTAATAATAGGAAATCAAATGCTTTACTGTCCAGCCCTAAACTTTAAAGCATGCCAAATCCACAGATGTAAATACTGTAAACTCAACTCTTGAATGGCATACGAGTGTCGTATAGCGAGTGTATGGGGAACCAGCACCATGACAGTGAAAAAGCAGTTTCTGTTTCTCGTCATTGTGAAGCACAACCGCCACCAGCCGTGAAATCAGAACAGAAATCAATCACTGATCAAACATTGAACACACGTGAGTAGGGGTGTGTGATACGCATCATCTACGAAAACATCACATTTAATCACGCTGACACTGAGTTAGTCACTCGTGTAAAAGCAAAACAAACGGTGAGAGCCCATGCTGTGGTTGTGTGACGTAAATGAAGTGAGAACGACTCTAAAAATAAATATATGGTTATAGGTTTAAGTCCTCATCCACACTACTACGTTTCAGTTTAGAAACGTTTGTACGTTTGTGTTTTGAATCTCCGGAGGGCGTTTAGTGAAGACGGGTGAAACGGAGGACTTCAGAAACGATGACGCAGAGGCTCACGCTCGGCTCTGATTGGCTGTCACACCATACACACCTTTAGTGATCAGTGTTGTGGCTTGCTCTGGCGATGGATAATGCTCCTGGTAACTTTCCAATATGTTGCCGTATTTGGTTTGCGGCGACTCTCAGTCTGTGTTTTCTGCCGCCGGCTGTTTTATATTCTCTTGTAACTTTAAGTAAAAGTTCCTCCTCGTCGTCGGTCCATGAACAGAAATCTCTGGTCTTCGACATTGCTAATCTTTGCAGAGGTAACTTAGCTACTTTCTTCATCATCAAATCTGAGGAATAGTCAGTCTGTTTCTGTTTACACCGGCACACGCACGTCCAGTGTAGAGGAATGGTCACGTGATCCTCGTTTTCAGTCGTTTTAATGTGGACAGAGATCAAGTCTAATACGCAGCTAAAACACTGGTGTGGACGGAGATCGTATTCATTTTAATTCTCCGTTTCTAAACTAAAACGCAGTAGTGTGGATTGGGCCTAATACTTCTGTATGATAGTCATATTTGTGTTATGAAGTCAGAACTGCGTGTTATAGCTATACAAGTCCATTATATAGACTTTATAAGTCAATTATTAAGACTTAAGGCCAATTTATACTTCTGCGTCGGGTGCGCGCGGTAGGTACGGCGTAGCACACGCACAGACGCGTGCCCTTCGCAGTACCCTTCGCCGTAACCTGACGCGCACCTCCTCAAAAATGTAACTACGCGTCGCGGCGACGCGGACCGCAAGATCTGTGATTGGTCGGCTTGGTAGCATCGCGTTTCCTCCTACGCATTTCCGGCGTGTTTTTCTGCACCGCCCGCCATTTTTAAATTCTAAGTACAGCGAAACTGTTAAAAAAACTAAAAACTTACTGCTTTTCCACCTCGATAAGCTCCAACTCCAATGTGATCCGCTCTCTTTCAATCGCCATTGCTTGTAGTAGCCTAAACTCAAAACAGTCGCGAGGAATCTTCTTCTTCTCTAGGAACCGCGCGGAATCTAAACACAGTGGAACATTAAAACCCTCCGCTGCCAACTAGTGTTTCGGCGCTGTACTGCAGAGCAACGCAGACCTAAACGCAGAAGTATAAATGCTCACGATGGCATCGCCTACGTGCGTAGCCTACGCCCTACACTACGGCGTACACTCGACGCAGAAGTATAAATTGGCCTTTATATAAGCTATATAAGTCAATTATACTGTTATATAGTTATAAGTCTTAATAATTGACTTATAAAGTCTATATAATGGACTTGTATAGCTATAACATGCAATTCTGACTTTATAACACATAATTGTGAGCTTATATCACACAATTCTGATAAAAAGTCAATTACCTTTTTTATTCGGTGAAATAAACAAGCTTCCATATAAACCGCAAAATATCATTTAATTATTGTTACCGACAAAATCCCCCAAAATACGGCGTAATTATTTTCTGCCGGTATCACACACCCCTACGTGAGGACACAGTCGGGTATGGGGACACAGACGGGCGGCAGCATGCAGATCGAGAATGAACGTTGTGTTTGAAGACTCACTGCTTTTTTGCCGAACTCACTCTTGGGCAGAACCAGAGAGCGGTGATGTATCCGCCCGGACCGGCACCTTTAGGGATCCTGGAACACAAACACAAGCATCTGCATCCTCTCGCGGATTTATTTAATTTATCAAAACTAACATTTCATTTTCTTGCTGCAGGAATAACATTCTTCTTATGCTTCTGAATCCGAAATTTTTCCAAACCTTTTGGTCAAAAACACTCAGTGTCTGTATGTTAGTGAATCATGTCTCTGAATATAACAAAAGGGGAAATTAAACTAGACTGATATCTAAATTTATAAACTCGTGACTTTGAGAAAACAAAGTGAAGTAAATCAAGAAAACAGAGTTTGGTTCTACCCAGAAACAGAAGGTTACGAGACGTCGTTCGACTCAATTCTTAAGCATTTTTATGCAGTCAGAATAGCTACTCTTAGGCGGCGTTGGTCAACAATTCACCCGAGTATAATTTTTGAAAGTGTCGACTGGAGACTAAACTTAAAGGTGCAGTCTGTAAGAATGACAGCTAGTGGTCAAGATAGGTACTGCAGTCCAAATTAAAAATATCAGAGATCGTCGTTTCCCCGCCTCCTCAGACTCAACAGCTCTGTTCACAGCGACCCGTTCCGGTGCATGTCTCTTTAAATGATAATGAGCACACACACACACACACACACACACACACACACACACACACACACACACACACACACACACACACACACACACACACACACACACACACACACACACACACACCTCTTCCATGGGGGTGTCGACACAAGTCTTGTAAAGTGATGCCTTGGCGGACAGTATACAAATAGCTGAGGGCGTTAATATGCTAATACGGGAAATAGAGTTGTCAAAAAGTACTGACTTCGGTACTGAAATATGAAAAATGTGACCCTTTGAGCGGAATCGTAAATGCCTCTGATTGGCCGTTGTGTTCACGCGCTCACCGGATATGTCTGTGATTGGCTACAATGATCAGCGCTTCAAAAACATGTTGTAAATATACATCAATGAGTGCTTGCACAGATACAGACGGGAGCGTTTGAAAGCAGGCGTCCATCAGCAGACCGGTCCTGCTTGTGCTCTCGTTTTTTAAAACACTTCCGTGTGCTCTCAAACGCTCCCGTGCGCTGATCATTGTAGCCTATCACAGACAAATCCAATGAGCGCATGAGTACAATAGGCAATCAGAGGTTTTTACGATTCAGCTCAACAGCTCAACATTTTAGTACCGACTGGTACCGAAGTCGGTACTTTTTGACAACTCTAATGGGAAATATGCTAATACGGGACAGTCCGTCGACAGTGGTCGTGGGCGGAGCATGAGCAAAATGACATCATATTGCGCAGAAAATCCAAACGGCTTGATTATTGAGTGTTTAGACTTTTGGATAAATAAAAAAAAGAAAGACTTTTTTTTTTTGTCCACACACTGCAAAGATGCATTTATATGCAAACACCATATAAAAGTGAATTTATCTGATGACCCCGGTGGCTAACGGACACTCACTTGTCGTCCGGCAGAGCGGTGATGTAGAAGGGCTGCGTGGCGCCGGGGCTCAGCGTGAGGGAGTTGGACTTCTTCTTGGCCATCATGGCGGCCCGGTGCGTCTCGTAGACGTCCAGCGAGAGTGTGTTGGAGAGCCGGTGCGAGACGAGGAACGGCAGGTCCTTCAGACGCTCGAGCTCGCTCTGCTGCTCGTGCCGCACCTGCAGACGCACCGTGTAATCGCCCTTCTCCAGCTTCAGGGAGTACTGAGGGAACAGACACACTCAGAGCCGGGACACCACACTGGAGCGGTGCGACCGGGCACAGCGCTCACCGGCCAGATCAATCACGGGGTTTGAGCCACGGATCATTTTTCAGATCAGCAAAAAAAAAATACAAAAATAAATTGGGGGTCAGTAATAATTTATTTTATTTTTTTAGGGGGAAATAAAAGAAATCAACAATTGTATTTATTAAGGATGAATTCAATTGATCTGACAGTAAAGACATTTATAATGTTACAAAAGATTCTATTTCAAATAAATGCTGTTATTTTCGACTGTTGACTTATGACGAGTATTTTGACATAATTGTGTGTTTGTGTGTCCGTTCAAGGGCAAGGAAACGAAAAAGTGTAATCAATAAGAGCCTCTCTCTCTCTCTCCGCGGGGGTGTGTGTGTCCGCACCGCTACAACACTGTGCTAAAGCAGCACTAACTGTTCTTGTTAGCATTGTTCTGGTTACCTGGTGTGGATAGGCATCTCCAGATCCCATGAGCCTCTTGTTCTGGTCAAACAGGAGCCAGAGTTGGCTGTCAAACTCAGACTCGTATAATAACTCGCACAGAAGAGGACAGCTGGGCATCACCTCGCCACTCTTCGGCTGAAACATCAACAATCCATCAACCAGTGTGGCATCAACACAAATATAACTCATCATAGATGTAAGGACACAGAGGTAAACGCCCACCTGATGGAAGTTATACGTGAGGACGATCTCATAGAGCTGTCTGCTGTTGGGTAACACATCTCTGCCGCCCAGGGGTTTGGTTTTAGCGCTCACAGGCCTACACACACACACACACACACACACACACACAGTAGAGGTTCATCATGCATATTTCATGAAGACTAATCAAGTATTTAAATGCATTTCACTTGAAGGTCTCCCAGAGGAAGGCTTTAGCTTGTGGTTTACGATCTAAAACGCCTCATATCCACTTACACTGTTTATGGGCATCACTGAACATCATTCTGACAGTGTGCATGAGTGTGTAACTGACGCACACTAGATCAGGAGAGAAAAGCTTAGGAAAGGCTTTGAAGTCAGCATGAAATCAACATTTTAACGTTTATTGATTTCAACGAAATCAACGTTTCTGGGTGCACATTAGAGATTCTCTGCCCGAGCCCGAACTTGACCCAACCCGTCACTATCCTCGGGCCTGTGATCTAGAGACACGCACTCCCAACGCAATAGACCTTATGCACGAGAAAAACGAGGGCGCCGCCATCTTTAGAATATTGTCTGTGGTCGCTCTGTGTATCTCTATGGCATCGCTGTCCAGGAGTAATTAGCTGGTGAAGTCGATTTACTTATTGTAGAGTTAACGAAAGTTATCATGGGCATTGTAATGTTTATCAGAAGCATTGTAAAGCAGATCTCTTAACAAATGTCGACCGGGAACTTTATTAAACGAGCCGTTCATTCATCTATGAAAGATCGTTGTGAAAATACAGACCGGAAGTCAAAAGACAACGATATTATGAAAGATTCATAGATAATAGAGATGTGTGAGATCGCGATGAACTGATGTCAGCTTTTTAGGAATTATTAAGGGAGCGCGCATCAGTCATGCCACACCACACACGCGCTGCTTGCTTTTATGTTATAACAGTGTTTGTGTGTTAATGCTTTAAAGCGACAGTTCACCCAGAAATGTAAACTCTGTCAGTAATTACTCTCCCTCATGTTGTTCAACCCCGTAAGACTTTCGTTCATCTTCGGAACACAAATGAAGATATTTGTGATTAAATCTGAGAGCTGGGATCACTCCTCCATAGGCTTCTAAGGGATTGAAACTTGCCAGCCCAGAAAAGTTATTAAATACATCGTTAAAATAGTCCGAGTGACTACAGTGACTCAATCTTACGTTTATCAAGCGACGAGAATACTTTTTGCGCGCAAAAAAAACCCAAAAATCAGTAATTACTGACAAGAGTTTACATTTTTGGGTGAACTATCCCTTTAATAACAAATAGTTTATCAGGAGCATGTATGCTGATGTGTGTGATGGCGACACGTAGGCTAACTTTAAAGTATTTGGAGGTGCAGAAAATAAAGTCTTTTTGCGGGCGGGAGCGGGACAAAACATACATGTTGCGGGCGGGAGAAAGTAACAGAAAATAGTTGAGAACGTCAGTTATAACGACCCACGTATTATTAAATGGTCGGGTTTAAATCGGGTTACAGTTAATGTGTCGGGCTCGATCTATGCTCTAGTGCACATCATTATTAGCGTGTTAAATTAATGTTCCTCAATGTTGAATGAGAATAAGTTTCCTCTTGCAGCATCTCTTCTCTGATGATGTGGGCGGGGCTATAACCTGTCACTCACATGAGATCAGCCAATAGCAAACCACAACCATCCAATCAATTCCCCACAGACACAATCAAGCCCCGCCCACATGTGTTCTGGTTCCAGAAGCGTTTCACTCGATAATACGACACAATAGAGGAGAAAAGACCAGTGTAACTTCACTTTCATGCTCAGTTTGATGAGTAAGTGTCAGATGAGTGAATCTGAGGTGTTTCTGCACATGTGATCTGAGAGGTGTGTGTGGATACCTGAGCGGCTGAACCCAGTTCTTCAACGTGATTGTTGGGGAAACATCTTCATATCTCAATGGAGAACAGACCTCAAAACTAGAAATCCCTTCAGAGGCGTGCTGGTATACAGGAACACACCAAACAACAGTCCTTAATGAACATCTGATACATAGTAAAGTGTAATTTATTCCTGTGATCAAAGCTGAATTTTCATCATCATTACTCCAGTCTTCAGTGTCACATGATCCTTCAGAAATCACTATAATATGATGATCTGACGCTCAAGAAACATTTATGATTATCAGTGTTGAAAAGAGTTCAAATTTTCATGGAAACTGATGCATTTTATTGACTCACAATATGAAGAGGGGAGGGTGATGTCACGAGCCCGTGGAAGGAAATGACATAATCAATGTTGACGTCACCGAGACTCGCCCACCAGCGAGCGACACACAACTCCAGAGTCCGTCCTGGCTGAGAAACACACACAGATGAACATGTGACCTGATCGACACAGCAAAACTAATACTAAAGGCATAGTTCACCCAAAAATTAAAATTAGCACTTATGATGGACAGAGGCACTTTTATGATGGACAGATGCACTTTTATGATGGACAGATGCACTTTTATGATGGACAGATGCACTTTTATGACGGACAGATGCACTTTTATGATGGATAGATGCATTTTTATGACGGACAGAGGCACTTTTATGACGGACAGATGCACTTTTATGACGGACAGACGCACTTTTATGATGGACAGATGCACTTTTATGACGGACAGACGCACTTTTATGATGGACAGATGCACTTTTATGATGGATAGATGCACTTTTATGATGGACAGATGCACTTTTATGACGGACAGACGCACTTTTATGATGGACAGATGCACTTTTATGATGGATAGATGCACTTTTATGACGGACAGATGCACTTTTATGATGGACAGATGCACTTTTATGATGGACAGATGCACTTTTATGATGGATAGATGCACTTTTATGATGGACAGATGCACTTTTATGACGGACAGATGCACTTTTATGATGGACAGATGCACTTTTATGATGGACAGACGCACTTTTATGACGGACAGATGCACTTTTATGACGGACAAAGGCACTTTTATGATGGACAGATGCACTTTTATGATGGACAGATGCACTTTTATGATGGACAGACGCACTTTTATGACGGACAGATGCACTTTTATGACGGACAGAGGCACTTTTATGACGGACAGACGCACTTTTATGACGGACAGACGCACTTTTATGACGGACAGATGCACTTTTATGACGGACAGATGCACTTTTATGATGGACAGATGCACTTTTATGACGGACAGACGCACTTTTATGATGGACAGATGCACTTTTATGATGGACAGATGCACTTTTATGATGGACAGATGCACTTTTATGACGGACAGATGCACTTTTATGACGGACAGAGGCACTTTTATGACGGACAGACGCACTTTTATGACGGACAGACGCACTTTTATGACGGACAGATGCACTTTTATGACGGACAGATGCACTTTTATGATGGACAGATGCACTTTTATGACGGACAGACGCACTTTTATGATGGACAGATGCACTTTTATGATGGACAGATGCACTTTTATGACGGACAGATGCACTTTTATGATGGACAGATGCACTTTTATGACGGACAGACGCACTTTTATGACGGACAGATGCACTTTTATGACGGACAGAGGAACTTTTATGACGGACAGATGCACTTTTATGATGGACAGATGCACTTTTATGATGGACAGACGCACTTTTATGACGGACAGACGCACTTTTATGACGGACAGATGCACTTTTATGACGGACAGAGGAACTTTTATGACGGACAGATGCACTTTTATGACGGACAGATGCACTTATGATGGACGGATGCACTTTTATGATGGACAGACGCACTTTTATGACGGACAGATGCACTTTTATGACGGACGGATGCACTTTTATGATGGACAGACGCACTTTTATGACGGACAGACGCACTTTTATGATGGACAGATGCACTTATGATGGACAGATGCACTTTTATGACGGACGGATGCACTTTTATGATGGACAGACGCACTTTTATGACGGACAGATGCACTTTTATGACGGACAGATGCACTTTTATGACGGACAGATGCACTTTTATGATGGACAGATGCACTTTTATGATGGACAGATGCACTTTTATGACGGACAGACGCACTTTTATGACGGACGGATGCACTTTTATGACGGACAGACGCACTTTTATGACGGACGGATGCACTTTTATGATGGACAGATGCACTTTTATGACGGACGGATGCACTTTTATGACGGACAGATGCACTTTTATGACGGACAGATGCACTTTTATGATGAATAGATGCACTTTTATGGACTTCAAAACAGAAACTGCCATTATAAAGCTTGTAAGAGCCAGGACATTTTTTTATATATAACTTATATGATTATATTCGTCTGAAAGAATAAAGTCATATACACCTAGGATGACTTGAGGAAGAGTACATCATGGGCTAATTTTGATTTTTTGGTGAACTATCCCTTTAATCACTTTAAATGTAATGCATGTATAATTTGTATGTATAATTTGATGTAAATGATGTATGTATTGCGTACCAGCACAGGAAAAGCCTCCGTGAGCGAGCCTTTCTCCAGCAGAGACGAGAACTTATAAAACTCATTGGCTCGATACGCTCGCTGCTTCACCAGATGAACCGCATGCAGGACGAACTTCGATGACACGTCTCCAGAGTGAGACGTTAATGAGATCTCTGAGAGAATAATCATAGATCACAGATCTGTGTGTCACTGATGAATCATTCGTTCACACCAAGTAGTGTCACGATTGCAACATTAAAGGATTAGTTCACTTCACTGCAATAAATGCTTTCTTAGTATTTTTGTCTTGTTTTCAGTCCAAATATCAAAGAATTCTTACATCAAGATGCATTTACTAGATGAGTAAAATTACATGAGATATTATGTCCTGTTTTCCAGGGGAATTAATCAAAATTAAGTGAGTTGATGCTTAAAAAAAGCTAAATTATCTGCCAATGGTGTCAGAAAAATAATCTTAATTCAAACAGAAACACATTTTCTGACACCAAAAAAATGTTTAATATTTGGACTGGAAAAAAGACAAAAATACTAAGTTAAAAAAGCTTTTTTTTTGCATGTGTTCAGAATTAAAATCTCCTGATAATTTACTCTCCTTCACGTCAACCAAGATGTTCCTGTCTTTCTTTCTTCAGTCGGAAAGAAATTTGAGGAAAACATTCCAGGATTTTCCTCCATATAGTGACTTCACTACAGGAACATCTTGCATGACATGAGGCAGAGTAAATTATCAGGAAATTTTAATTCCGAAGTGAACTACTCTGTAAACTAAAACTCACATTACCTGCCCATGATGCTCCACGAGGAACTGTGATGAAATGCCGCCGGATCTGTCCTGGTCTGAAGTGGACGTCTGTGAACGAGACCTCCTGACTGCGAGTATCAGCGACTCTATATGACACAAACACAAGTCACACACCAGCAGAAACACACGTCACGGGCGCAGGCGGGAGCAGTGGGACTCACTTTGCAGGGATTATCACCGTTATAGGCACTTTGAAGAGAGGACCAGCGCCGAGAGCCGACGTGTCGAATCCACACACCTGCAAAACACCATCATTAAAGGGACAGTTCGCATTTCAGGACATTTAACTGCTGGGAATGTGAATGTGGTGTCGTGCCTCAGTGTAGTGAAGCCCCTCTCGAAGGCCCAGCGGGTCGATGCGCACGTTCAGGTGGCGGCACTGGTTCATGAGCTCCAGGTGTGACGGACACTGAACCCAGGGAGCGTTGCAGACCAGAGCCAGATGCAGCTGCAGAGAGATACGGGCCGAGTTCTCTGCGGAGAAAAGCTGAGTTACTCTGGTTGATGAGTTAGTCTGGTTGTAGTGCTAGTCTGGTTGATGAGTTAGTCTGGTTGTAGTGCTAGTCTGGTTGTAGTGCTAGTTGATGGTTTAGTCTGGTTGTAGTGCTAGTTGATGAGTTAGTCTGGTTGTAGTGCTAGTTGATGGTTTAGTCTGGTTGTAGTGCTAGTTGATGAGTTAGTCTGGTTGTAGTGCTAGTTGATGGTTAGTCTGGTTGTAGTGCTAGTTGATGAGTTAGTCTGGTTGTAGTGCTAGTTGAGTTTAGTCTGGTTGTAGTGCTAGTTGATGAGTTAGTCTGGTTGTAGTGTCAGTTGATGGTTTAGTCTGGTTGTAGTGCTAGTTGATGAGTTTAGTCTGGTTGTAGTGCTAGTTGATGGTTTAGTCTGGTTGTAGTGCTAGTTGATGAGTTAGTCTGGTTGTAGTGCTAGTTGATGAGTTAGTCTGGTTGTAGTGCTAGTTGATGGTTAGTCTGGTTGTAGTGCTAGTTGATGAGTTAGTCTGGTTGTAGTGCTAGTTGATGAGTTAGTCTGGTTGTAGTGCTAGTTGATGGTTAGTCTGGTTGTAGTGCTAGTTGATGAGTTAGTCTGGTTGTAGTGCTAGTTGATGGGTTAGTCTGGTTGTAGTGCTAGTTGATGGTTTAGTCTGGTTGTAGTGCTAGTTGATGAGTTAGTCTGGTTGTAGTGCTAGTTGATGAGTTAGTCTGGTTGTAGAGTCAGTTGATTGGTTAGTCTGGTTGTAGTGCTAGTTGATAAATTAGTCTGGTTGTAGTGCTAGTTGATGGTTTAGTCTGGTTGTAGTGCTAGTTGATGAGTTAGTCTGGTTGTAGTGCTAGTTGATGGTTTAGTCTGGTTGTAGTGCTAGTTGATGAGTTAGTCTGGTTGTAGTGCTAGTTGATGGGTTAGTCTGGTTGTAGTGCTAGTTGATGAGTTAGTCTGGTTGTAGTGCTAGTTGATGGTTTAGTCTGGTTGTAGTGCTAGTTGATGAGTTAGTCTGGTTGTAGTGTCAGTTGATGGGTTAGTCTGGTTGTAGTGCTAGTTGATGAGTTAGTCTGGTTGTAGTGCTAGTTGATGGTTTAGTCTGGTTGTAGTGCTAGTTGATGAGTTAGTCTGGTTGTAGTGCTAGTTGATGAGTTAGTCTGGTTGTAGAGTCAGTTGATTGGTTAGTCTGGTTGTAGTGCTAGTTGATAAATTAGTCTGGTTGTAGTGCTAGTTGATGGTTTAGTCTGGTTGTAGTGCTAGTTGATGAGTTAGTCTGGTTGTAGTGCTAGTTGATGGTTTAGTCTGGTTGTAGTGCTAGTTGATGAGTTAGTCTGGTTGTAGTGCTAGTTGATGGGTTAGTCTGGTTGTAGTGCTAGTTGATGAGTTAGTCTGGTTGTAGTGCTAGTTGATGGTTTAGTCTGGTTGTAGTGCTAGTTGATGAGTTAGTCTGGTTGTAGTGTCAGTTGATGGGTTAGTCTGGTTGTAGTGCTAGTTGATGAGTTAGTCTGGTTGTAGTGCTAGTTGATGGTTTAGTCTGGTTGTAGTGCTAGTTGATGAGTTAGTCTGGTTGTAGTGCTAGTTGATGAGTTAGTCTGGTTGTAGTGCTAGTTGATGGGTTAGTCTGGTTGTAGTGCTAGTTGATGAGTTAGTCTGGTTGTAGTGCTAGTTGATGAGTTAGTCTGGTTGTAGTGCTAGTTGATGGGTTAGTCTGGTTGTAGTGCTAGTTGATGGTTTAGTCTGGTTGTAGTGCTAGTTGATGAGTTAGTCTGGTTGTAGTGCTAGTTGATGAGTTAGTCTGGTTGTAGTGTCAGTTGATGAGTTAGTCTGGTTGTAGTGTCAGTTGATGGGTTAGTCTGGTTGTAGTGCTAGTTGATGAGTTAGTCTGGTTGTAGTGCTAGTTGATGGTTTAGTCTGGTTGTAGTGCTAGTTGATGAGTTAGTCTGGTTGTAGTGCTAGTTGATGAGTTAGTCTGGTTGTAGTGCTAGTTGATGAGTTAGTCTGGTTGTAGTGCTAGTTGATGAGTTAGTCTGGTTGTAGTGCTAGTTGATGAGTTAGTCTGGTTGTAGTGCTAGTTGATGGGTTAGTCTGGTTGTAGTGCTAGTTGATGAGTTAGTCTGGTTGTAGTGCTAGATGAGTTAGTCTGGTTGTAGTGCTAGTTGATGGGTTAGTCTGGTTGTAGTGCTAGTTGATGAGTTAGTCTGGTTGTAGTGCTAGTTGATGAATTAGTCTATATTGTTAAAAGCGCTATATAAATGAAGGTGACTTGACTGTTACTGTAATCTCCTGTTATCACTGTAAAGCTGCTTTGAAACAGAGATTGATTAGGCTTTACAGCAGATCTAGAATAAAGTTATTGTCCCAGAATGCATTGCAGCAAGTTAAAAGAAATGCAAAACCTGTGAAAATGTAAAGTCCGCTGTGGTGAAACTCCAGCTTTTAATGTTGTTTATGTGTCTATGTGGTGTTTTCAATATGCTTTAATAACACAAATCATGTGTAAATTCATAAGTCGACAGCATTGCTGAGTATTTTCTGCTTAAAACTGCAGTGAACCAAAGACAGTCTCAAAAACACTGAAATCGCTGGTGTTTCTGACGTCACAAACTACCTTGACCAATCAGATCAACGTGTGATCGTCAACCAGTGGATCTCCGAGTGAGTGAATGAGTGGAGGCGGGGTTCATTTGCATATTCATAGACTGCGCATACTAAATGAGGCAAGGGTGTCGGGTTACATTCAAGATATTTTAAGACATGAAGACATTTTTTCAAAGTAAAAAACGTTTAAATATGTAATTTTGGTGAGTTTTAAGGAATAAAATGATTGACTAAAGGGGGACTTTAAAGAAAACAAGTTGATAAAAAGATTCAATCCAATATATGGTGGAAATATGGCATAATGAGAGATTTATAAGCCATTTAAAAACCTTACACCAAAACCCCAGGTATTTTCAGCACAATGCAACGGTTGAAATGAGCTCGGACACATTCAGCTCCTCTGTGACGTGTGTACCTGAGTTCTCCGGGAACACGGGCTCGATGCCGACGGCGTGATCGGACGGGCCGGTGACGTGGGCCGGTTCCCTGAGGTAGATTCCTCTCTGAGAGCCCACGGTCACGCTGAAGCCCAGGCCACTGGTGGGCAGAGACACGTGCTGCATGAGGTAGTCGAACGCACGCTCCACCTGCGCATCACAAACACACACACACACTCATGATCCGTGAACCCAAACACACACACACACACACACACACACACACACACACACACACACATGATCCGTGAACACCAGCACACACACACACACACACACCTGAATGATGCAGTGACCCAGTGCAAACACTTCTATATCATCCACATGTGCATCACAGAAACACAAGCCGCTTTCCATTATCCTTCAAATTGAAATTTGAATTACGGCCAATGGCAACATCGATTTAGCGCTCGCTTGAGGAGGTTTTTCAGGCAGTTCGAAAATGTTATATATTGCGCAAAACTGCAATGGAAACAGTTTTTGCGCATTGACAGGTCACATGGTGTCCGTATGTCTGGACAGTAGAGGAGACAGCTCTTTATTAATCTCATAAAACACTGAAGTATTACAGGAATACTGGATTATAAACCACTAAGAAACGCCACAATCGAGATCTTGAAGCAGGAATGAGCAGAGGTGTCGAGTAATGAAGTACAAATACTTTGTTACCTTACTTTAAGATCCATTTTGTACAACTTTCTGAAGTTTTATTTTAAGGCGGGGTATGTGATTCTCTTTTTTGTCCATTTTTTCAAAATAACTTGAAATCCTATTCCTAATCCACTTACAGCCACTGAGTTAGAAGCACTGAAATGAAAATTAAGCAATTTAATCATCTGTGGAACGGGCAGGACTCGAAAAACTCCAGCCAATCATTTCCAAGACCACCTAGAATCATTGAACAGTAAGTTCATCAATCAAACGGTTTCATTTTTTCCCTTACATTAAAAAGCTTGAGTTGATACTTCAACTACAGAAGTCTTTATAAACCCTATTATCTATAATTCTACCAGAGTAATGAATGTGAATACTTGTGAGAAACTCCTCATACGAGCCATTAATGTTGTATAACACACACACACCTCCTTCCATTAATAATAATGGCTAGTGCGGTGTCAGATATATACATAAACATGCTAACGTCCGTCACCATAACTGTTGGAATGACTTCTGGCGAGAGGAAAAACGTACGTTTTAGTCGCATAACATCGGTTAATGGAAACGCCGTCATATTGCAATCGTTTATTATCTACATTTAGACAATATTGCATTAGTGTTGCGCACATCAGTAATGTAAGCGCGGCTCCTGATCCATGAAGACGAGTGTGTGCTGTGGCGTCAGTACCTGAATGATGCCGTGACCCTGCGCAAACACCTCGATATCATCCACTTTAAGAGCCGTGTTCTCCAGAGCGCGCCGCACCGCCGGCACTGCGGCACACACACCGTTCTGCTTCAAACCTGACACACACACACAATTATTCACACACCAGATATCATGTTTGGAAAAAAAAATTCACTAGTGTGTGCAGGACACTATAGTTCATTTATGTAAGTGAGGAGAGCACAATAAAATAAACTGTGACATATTACACAATATGAAAATATACAAATAAAAGTACATTTTAAAATGCTAAACTATAACATTTTCAAATTTAAAGTTAATTCAAATTCAGAGATATTCAAATATTAAAGTAAAATTAAAGCTTTAGTTGAGAAAAAAATGGTATGAAATAAAATATAAAAAATTTGGTAATACAATATAATACAAGATGTGTTATACATGCATACATATATAGTATATATGCAATGCAATTATATAAATATAAGAATTTATGTAAAAATGCAATTTTATATATATATATATATATATATATAATATTATATATATATATATATATATATATATATATATATAAAAAATTGCATTTTTACATAAAATAATATAAAATTAAATGACAAATTGAAAATATACAAATATAAGTACATTTTAAAATGCTAGACTATAAAAATGTCAAATTTAAAGTTAATTAAAAATCAGAAATATTAAAATATTAAAGTAAAATTAAAACATTAAATATTATTAGATGAAATGTATATCTAAAATGTTGAATTAAATTAGTTTGTAACCTTTATTATGTGTATTGGGATGAATGAATACATGCAATCTTTCTGGTCTTATGTACACTTGCAAGTGCATTTATATATATATATATATACCACATCTTTTTAATATAATTATTATTATTTTTTTCTAATTATTTAATTTTCATTTCACTGTTTTATTATTGTTATTTGTATTGTAACCCGCTGTTTCATTGTCATCCAAATGTATCTTTTTTTGTTTAAAGGCCACAAAAGGTTACAAACTAATTTAATTCAACATTTGTAATAACATTACATCTAATAATATTGAATGTTTTCATTTTACTTCAATATTTCTGAATTTTTAATTAACTTTAAATTTTACATTTTTATCATTTAGATTTATTTTTATAATTTACATTTATTTTTATTTGTATATTTAAAATTTTTCATTTGTGTTGGTAAAATAAAAAAAAATGAAAACTTTTTTTTATAAATTGAGAAATAATATATATATTTTTTTATAAAGTTGATTTCTATATGTATATTGTTGCATGCATGTGCACCTGAGAGCACGAGGGCGATCCCCCCGCAGGCGTTGGGCGAGGACATGGATGTGCCGTTCATGAGCTGTGTGCCGCGCAGCGTCCAGTTGGGAACAGAGGCGATGGCTCCGCCGGGAGCGCTAATGCTAACGCCCAGAGCGCCGTCTGTGCTAGGCCCGCGTGACGACCACGTGTACTGGTTCGGGGGAAGCTTCTCTCTCAGCGAGTATTCGGCCACCATCATGTCCGGCGTCACGTAAGCGCCCACACCTGCACATCAGAGATTATACAGCATCATCATATCGCGCTTATGAAGGACTTCAGCAGCAATGCTATCGTCAAGATGGGAATCAAAATTCCAGTTCTGGAATCGAATACTAAAATTCCTTATCGATTCCGTTGTGAGCATTTTAATATGACTTTAAGGCGTGAGTAACTATATTGGGTCACTCTTAAAGTGACAACAGCCTGGGCCCGTATTCATGAAGAATCTTAATGTAGAGGAGCTCCTAGTGACGAAACTCTAAGACAATTCTTAGAAATGTGGGCGTTTACTCTTACAATTATAGAGAAAATCCTAGTGAAGAAAACAGTAATTCAGAAAGCATCTTAACCCTTAAAAGAGGTCTTAAGCTCAACAGTGCTAGAAGGTAACGAGGACTTTTAAGAGGCGTGAGAGTTTCTTCAGCAGAAAATGGCGAAGATGAAGACGAAGAGGAGAAGAAATGTGTAGCAGACGATGTTTAATGCTTGACATGTACATTAGTTATGCTAGTTGATTGTCTACGGTATGGTCCTTGTAAGTGTTCTTCAGCCTGTTGATTTTTGTTCATGAAATATATAGCTAAAATTAAATGTTTTGCAATAAAATAAATGTGAATTTTTTTTACCTTATTGGAATCGAAAAGCAAAATTTAAATCCTTAAAATTCAAAGGATACCGAACCCTATCGTCAAGTCATACAATTACGACAACAATTCTAACACACATTAAAGTAAATACAGTCAAACCAAAGATTATTCAGACGCCAGATCTAATGTGTGATATTGTTCCACTAGTGTGTGCAGGACACTATAGTTCATTTATGTGAGTGAGGAGAGCAGAATAAAGTAAACTGTGACATATTGTGTTGTGTGCTGTGTAGTGCGAGTACCGATCACACTGCTGGTGGTTCCTCCGGGACAGCCCACGGTGGACAAACACGGGCCGTTATTCCCAGCGCTCGACACAAACAGGACATTATACTTCTGCACCGCCTCCGTGATGACCTCGCAGATTCTCCTGAACAACAAGCACATCTGAGTCCAGGAGCGAATCATTTAATTAGCGTTGCTAGGGTGTTCTAGGTGGTTGCTAGGTTATATAAGTAACTGAATACTTTTAATTAATTACTTTTTTTAGAGTAACTTACCCAACGCTGCTAAGGAGCAACTAATTAGTGTTGCGTGTGTAATGAGAGCCTCACCCTGAGTTTGGCCAGTGCGTCGCCTCGCCGTAACTGTAGTTCACAAGATCACACTTGTAGTTTATAACTTCAATCATCTGCAAAAAATAAACAAATATATATATATAATAAAACCAATAAAGCAACCGTGATAGAGGAGTCTCGTCACATTTATAAAGGTGTCTGTGTTTGCAGGATATTTCCTGCAGGTTTGAATACGCTGGTGTTTGAGTGAGTTCTGATATTTCGTATCTAATGAATGACATTCAGACATATTTAATGTGTCTATTATATTATATTTAAAGATAGATGCATTTTATTAATTTTAATCAAATGATATTAATCAAATTTATTCATTTATTATTTATTTTAATCAAATTTCATGTATTTGTTTTAATGAAATTAATTAGTTATTTTACATGGTCCAATCTTTATTTTTATATATATTTATATGCTGCTTTTCTCATTTTTATTTAAATCAATAATTACTTAGTTCTATCAAATTTATTTATTTAATCATTCATTTAATCAATTAACTTTAATGTATTATTTTTTATTTATTTAATTAAAATTGTATTTATTTATTTTAATTGTTTACTTTACTTAAATTTATTTACTTAAAACTAATTTTTATTTGCTTCTCTTTACATTTTTTACAGTTTTTCTCTAAACATTTTCATGAAACCCATTTTGAGACAGTTGTGAATGTAAAATAATACTGACTAATATAATTATATATATATGATATAATTAAAAAACGTAAATGTAAAAAATTTTGAGATAAAACAAGTCCGACAAATTACGTCACTTCATAACGTTCCCATGCCAACAGGGAAAATAGCGGCTCTTGTGTGAAGCAAACGCAACATTTTTCAACTTTCTGCTGAGATATATGTGACTTTTTTGTAACGAAAATCATGAAATCATGCATATTTGGCGCGGAAATCTGCAATTTATGTGGCGAAAGTGCGACGTATTTAAAAAAAATGCGGACTTTGGCTGATTATGCATTGAATCATGCAATCGCATAATCACGTTTTTCTGGAGGGACTGTCTCACAAGTTTATTTTTTAGCATTGTGGTAACACATGTGGTTTAAACAACCAGATGCATCTACACTCGTCCGGTGTGGTCTGGAAAGCGGCCCAGAACATGTGATGCGAGCAGATTAAAGATCGCAGAGACGCATGTGCAGGTGTAGACAGCCCTGATGTGATGATGATTGACAGGTGTCTCACCGCTCGTATGAGGCCGGTGCCGGTCTCCATAGTGCTGAGCCGCGTGTCCCCGATCTTCAGCGCCAGGATCTGGGCTCCGGGGGCCACGCCGTTGCGCTCGGGCTCCTCGGGGAAGTGTCCCGCTGCGATGCTGGCCACGTGTGTCCCGTGAGCGCCTGCAAACACATACAGACGCTCATAATCACTTACACAAGCATTCAGTTACAAGAAGATACTGTAGTGGACATCAGGGACTCGTTTATAAAACTGTGTGTGTCACTATGTTTCCATCCACACGTGTTTATCCGCATTAAGTGATATCGAATGAAAAATATCTTATGGAAACAGTAAAATTCAATTGAATGTCATGAATATCGACTCAAATGAAATGCGTTCGGTCTCATGGGATTTTATCTTGATGGATATACGGCTTATGCGATAAACGCTGATGGAAACGTTATTACGGCGCGATCCATTTTGTCTAGCAAAACTTTGTTCGCAAATGTTTGCTTGAATGTTGTGCGAAAATGAATGGAAACACCTTAAAATGTCTCAAATCAATTCGATATACATATTTGATGGCAAAACAGCATGTGACGTCATTACACACAGGTTTATATTCGCTTTAAAGCCGTTGGATGGAAACACACTTTCACCAGCTTTATTCACATGAGTTTATTACCGAACTTCAGATAATTCCATTGACAAGTGGATGGAAACTGGGCTTGTGTTAATTTTGAAGGCAAATTTTGATTTAGCTTTAGTCATCTGAATTGTTTTAGTTTTAGTCGACTAAATCTACAGTAGATATAGTCGACTAAAATATAATGGGTTTAGTTAAATTGTAATGCGTTAATTTAGAATTTATAAAACTGTGTGTAGGATCATTACTAAAAGTGCACATGCGCCCGAAGGACAAAAAAAATTGGCATACAGCAAATAATATTCAGGTTTTGGTGAAATGCTGGCTATGGAGTCCGTTACAAGTTCCCCTATCAGGGACAATAAAGTATATTTAATTTAATTTCATGTGTGTGAGGCGGCGTACGGCTCTTTCAGGGCCTGTTTGTGGTTATAAATGAGGATCCGTGTCTCGTCGTCATCAGTCTCACCTCCGCTAGTGACGATACACAGCGTGTTTCCCTCGTCGTAGATGTTCAGCGAGTAATTGAGCATCTCTGCGTGTCCCAGCGTGGCGTACTCCTGTTTCTCACGGTACGAGCTCAGGACGGTGCAGGACGACAGCTCTCCGGTCTCAGACGTGTCCAGCACAGCCCTGACACACACACACACACACGTCAAGCCAACCGAAATAGATTGTTTCAAAGCAGCTTTACAGTGATGACAGACAGAGTCATATTCAGTATGAATGAATTAGGGATGTGACGGTGAGGATATTTTCCCACCGGTTAATCGACGTGTGACAACATTGCTAATATAAAGGCAAACGTAAAAAGCGCGCATTTGCACGGGCATGCATAATGGAGCAGCTGTTTTGTTATTGTGCCCTGAATTGCCGCTAATTTGAAAATGAAACAATTTTTTTTTACATCGCATATAAAAAGCTGGTGCGGCAGTGTGCACTTCACTTTCACTTTTAAATTAGCATCAATTCATCCTTCGCAGGGAGTTTGATTGACACACAATCTGACCAATCAAAATCCACCATTTTTGTCCGACACAGCAGTCAGGAGAGTTAGTAGATAACGTCGGTGGATTTGAACTTGTCTTTCACTGAGGCAATCTCTCACGACACATTAAAGAGTAAATGGTAGGCCTATTGTTTAATTTCTTTGACGGACCAAATTTTAAAGTTGAGACTTTGTTTCATATTAAATATTTCCTGATCTGTCCTGTCTGTCTGTCAGTGCGTTTTCACTGCTTGAGAACATGGGTTGAATCCGAAATCGCACCCTAAACCCTCATTCACCAAGTTAGGCCTATTCCCTACGTTAGTCCACTAATACTGTTCTCTTGAAGGAGTGAGCGAATTCGGACAGCCGTTGAGTGTACATAAGCTGTACTCGTTAATGCAGTGCAATGTGGGACAGAGACGCGATCAACACGCCTCCCATTTTCTCACAAACCTCTATGTTCATTTATGACTTTATTTAAATAATTTAAGACTGCTCTTATGAGGACACTCGACGAAATTGACATTTTGGCATAATTTGTGTGTGTTAGCCTATGGTTTGTTCAAGCGAAAGAGAACTCGATAATGACGCGCGTATTTTCTGTGGGTCGTTGGTGTGTGTGTGTGTGTGTGTGTGGTGTGTGTGTGTGTGTGTGTGTGTGTGTGTGTGTGGTAATAGGCAGGACTTAACAGATATTGCGCAATTGCGCTAAATATTTTTAACGCTTTAAACATTTTTTTTTTTTTTCAGTGCCGCGGTGGGCAAGTGATGAAACCGGTGTTAGTGTTGTCACGATACCAAAATTATTGTTTCGATACCGATACCAAGTCAAGTATTGCGATTTCGATACTTTTTCGATACTTTTCCTGAAAAGGGAGAAACATTCTCAAATATCATTGCTGTGCTTTATTTTAAAACCGGGACAACATTCTAATCATACACCACACTAATAAATGAACATATGAACAGCAGATATGTTAAACATTTGAACAAAATATAAAAAATAAATTAGAGCAATGACATTCAAGGTAAAAAAATTATCAATTTAGCACCATTATCTCAGTTATCATAAGCAACATAAGAGTTAACAGGAACTGATAAGATTTTATCAATATCCATGCCACTGAAGATTCTGCTAATCGATCCGATTCTTTAACGATTCTCTTATCGATTCCTGATAGCAGTGTGTGGAAAAAAGTAGTCTCATGCTAACAAGTGGTTTTATTTGTTTTAAAGCTTACACTTGAGTAAGCAAACTGTATTTTTATGTAATTTATGTAATAAATGAAACCTTATTGTAAAGTGTTACCAATTAGTTATAAACCGATTCAGATGTCTCGTGAGTTCAGTGTTGGACAGATCAGTTGTTTAAACCATTCATAAAACGAATCGGTTCAAATGAGTCATTAGTTCGCGAATTGGACGTGTCATTATCGGACGTGTGCGCGTTGTGTGATTATCCCCGCAGTTTAGGACATCCCACAAGATTTGTGTCATCACAGAAAACATCATCACTGGATAGGTTTGTTTTCGTTTATTTAAAGTGTGGTTTATATCAGCTGAATGTGCGGAACGCTTTTCAGAGAAGATAATTAAGGCAACATATTTTAGCACAATTCACACCCAGCGGTATTTCAGGAAAACAAATCTCCGAATGCTCCACATGAAAATTTAGTTTTCAGACCATACCATCGTGTCGATTCATTTTGATTAATATGTGGGAGAGGAGCAAGACAGACTCCTCTCTCTCTCTCTCTCTCTCTCTCTCTCTCTCTCTCTCTCTCTCTCTCTCTCTCTCTCTCTCTCTCTCTCTCTCCTCTCTCTCTCTCTCTCTCTCTCTCTCTCTCTCTCTCTCTCTCTCCTCTAATCTCTACATCATAAACATCTACTCATATAACATACGGAATCGCAGAGCTGATGCAAACATATCTTCATCTTTATGATCTGATGCTTTGTTGTGCGTTTATAAGGTGCATTTACTAAGTCATTTAGAGGAAAGTGTGCAGCATGTTTACATATTTTTTATATATATATATATATATACATAATATACATTATATATATATATATATATATATATATATATATATATATATATATACACACACACTCTTGAACAAAATCTTAAGACCGGGGAAAACATTGCAAGTATTCGCATTTCGCACTGGTGGATCATAACCGGGTTGTAAGTACTGCTTCAAAATGCCAAAAGAAGAAACAGGAGCAAGAGACAAAAAATAGAGAGTTGGCAATTTATTGAAAACTGTATTAAAACTTAAACAGGCTGGTCATCAGCTGATCAAAAGTTTAAGACCATAGGCATAAAAAGGTAAAATCTGCACAAAAATATGGCTTTCGTGTCATTGATCTTCAGGCAGTCACACTGTCATGATCTCCTGATGGCAAAGGCAAAAAGGCTTTCTCTCTTTGAACGTGGCAGGATTGTTGAGCTGCACAAGAAAGGCCTCTCGCAACGCGCCATCGCTGCCAAGGTTGGACACAGTAAGACAGTCATTTTACATTTCTTAAAAGATCCTGAGAGTTATGGGACAAAAAAGTCAAGTGGTAGACCCAAAAAAATGTCGCCTGCACTGAGCCGCAGGATCCAACAGGTTGTCCGTGAAGACACCGGTCGATCCTCGACCCAAATTAAGGCACTTACTGATGCTGACTGTAGCCCAATAACCATAAGACGTCATCTGCGAGAGAAGGGCTTCAAGAACAAAAAACGTCTTCAAAGGCCACATCTCCTCCCACGCCACAAACTTGCCCGTTTGGAATTTGCAAGGGAGCACCAAACATGGGACATTGAAAGGTGGAAGAAAGTTTTATTCTCTGACGAGAAAAAAATTAACCTGGACGGTCCTGATGGCTTCCAACGTTACTGGCATGACAAGGAGATCCCATCGGAGATGTTTTCTATGCGGCACAGTGGAGGAGGCTCCATCATGATTTGGGACTTTTTCCTTCAATGGGAAAATGGAGCTTCAGGTTGTCCAGGGGTGTCAAACGGCGGCTGGCTATGTGGACATGTTGCAGCGGGCATCCCTCTTGACTGAGGGCCCCCGTCTGTGCGGTAATGACTGGGTCTTTCAACAGGACAACGCTGCAATTCACAACGCCCGCCTGACAAATGACTTCTTCCAGGAGAATAACGTTGCTCTTTTGGACCATCCTGCGTGTTCTCCTGATCTAAATCCCATTGAGAACATTTGGGGATGGATGGCAAGGGAAGTTTACAAAAATGGACATCAGTTCCAGACCGTGGATGCCCTTCGTGAAGCCATCTTCACCACATGGAGCAACGTTCCCAGCAGCCTCCTGGGAACAGTCGCATCAAGCATGCCGAAACGAGTTTTTGAAGTGATCAACAAGAACGGTGGGGCTACTCACTACTGAGTCCTTTTTTGACACTTTTAGTTCTGTTGTAGGTTTATTTTTGGGCTATGGTCCTGTTTAAGTTTTAATACAGTTTTCAATAAATTGCCAACTCTCTATTTTTTATCTCTTGTTTCTTCTTTTGGCATTTTGAAGCAGTACTTACAACCCGGTTTATGATCCGCCAGTGCGAAATGCGAATACTTGCAATGTTTTCCCCGGTCTTAAGATTTTGTTCAAGAGTGTATATATATATATATTAGTTGTGTATGTTCTGACCTCCATGTGACGCCGTCGTGCCACGACACACAGTCATAAACCGGCCCTGGGTCGCTGTACTTCTTCTCCAGGGTACCCAACAGCTCCACATGACACTGTAGCTCCTCCTTCTGGAGTTTCTCCATCTGAACCACACACACACACACACACACACACACACACACAACACACACACACACACAACCACACACACACACACACACACACACACACACACACAGACCATTTATGTTTTTTATGGAATATCGAGATATTATAATGATTTATCCATGAAATCATTCAGAATCAGAATAAGCTCCTCTTGCAGCATTTCTTCTCTGATGAAGTGGGAGGGGCTATAGTTATGAGTTATGAGTCTGACCTGTGAGGGGTTGTGTTATATATGAGTTATGAGTATTATCTGACCTGTGAGGGGTTATGTTATATATGAGTCTGACCTGTGGGGGTTGCGGGTGGTTCTGCTCGAATCTTCTGTCCTGCGACTGGCTCAGGAGAGCCGATCTGTGCGCCGGATCACAGCTTTACTTAGTCTTTTGAACGCACACGGGAAACAAATATCGCACGCGGTGTGAGGAGGTGTGAGGGTAGAGGTGGAGATGTGAGAGGTGTGAGAGGTGTGAGAGAGTGTGGGATGTGAGAGATGTGAGGGTAAGAGTGTGTGAGAGTGTTGTGAGAGTGTGTGAGTGTGTGAGGAGAGTGTGAGAGTGAGTGTGTGAGAGGTGTGTGAGAGGTTGTGGAGAGTGTGAGAGAGTGTGAGAGAGTGGAGAGCTGTGAGAGAGGTGTGAGAGAGTAAGAGTGTGTGAGAGTGTGTGAGAGTGTGTGTAGAGTGTGTGAGAGTGTTGTGAGTGTGTGAGAGAGGTGTAAGAGTGTGTGAGAGTGGTGTGAGAGTGTGGATCGTGAGAGTATGTGTGGAGAGTGTGAGAGAGTGTTGTGAGAGTGTGTGAGAGTGTGTTGAGAGTGTGTGAGAGCGTGTGGAAGAAGTGTGTGAGAGGTGTTGTGAGGAGTGTGTGAGAGATGTGTGAGAGAGGTGTGAGAGTGTAGAGAGTGTGAGAGAGGTTGTGAGGAGGTGTGAGAGAGGTGTGAGAGTGTGTGAGAGTGTGTGAGAGTGTGTGAGAGTGTGTGAGGTGTGTGAGAGGTGAGTGAGAGAGTGGAGGTAAGAGTGTGTGTAGAGGTGTGTGAGAGTGTGTGGAGGTGTGAGAGAGTGTGAGAGTAGGAGTGTGAGGAGAGTGAGTGTGTAGAGGTAGTGTGGAGAGCTGTGTGAGAGGTGTGTGATGAGTGCTGTGAGAGTGTAGAGTGTGTGAGAGTGTGTGAGAGTGTGTGAGAGGTGTGAGAGTGTGTGAGAGCGTGTGGAGGTGTAAGAGTGTGTGAGAGCGTGTGGAGAGAGTTAAGAGTGTGTGAGAGTGTGTGAGAGGTGGTGTGTTGAGAGGTGTGTGTGTGAGGTGGTGTGAGAGGTGTGAGAGGAGTGTGAGAGAGGTGTGAGGAGTGTGAGAGTGTGTGAGAGAGGTGTGAGAGTGTGTGAGCTGTGGGTGTGAGAGAGTGTGAGTGAGTGTGACGATGTGTGGAGAGGTGTGAGAGGTGTGGAGAGTGTGTTGGAGGTGTGTGAGGGTGTAGAGTGTGTGGAGAGCGGGTTGTGAGGAGGTGTGGGGGGTAAGAGTGTGTAGAGTGTGTAGGTGTGTGAGAGTGTGGAGAGTGTGGGGAGAGGTGTGAGAGAGTGAGAGTGTGTGGGAGTGTGTGAGAGTGTGGAGAGTGTGTGAGAGGTGAGGTGTGTGAAGGTGTGAGAGTGGTGAGTGGTGGTGTGGGGGGTGTGGGGAGAGTGTGTGGAGCGTGTGGAGAGGTTGTGAGAGCGTGTGGAGGTAAGGTGGGAGGTGTAGTGTGAGAGTGTGAGGAGAGGTGTGAGAGTGTGTGAGAGAGCGTGTGAGAGAGTAAGAGTGTGTGAGAGCGTGTGAGAGAGTAAGAGTGTGTGGAGAGTGTGTGAGAGTGTGTGAGAGGGTGAGAGTGTGAGAGAGAGGTGTGAGAGGTAAGAGTGTGTGAGGAGCGTGTGAGAGAGTAAGAGTGTGTGAGAGTGTGTGAGGTGTGTGAGAGCGGTGGAGAGTGTGGATGTGAGAGGTGTGAGAGAGTAGAGTGTTGTGAGAGGTGTGAGAGAGTAAGTGTGGTGAGAGTGTGTGAGAGGGTGTGAGAGAGTGTGTGAGAGAGTGTGGAGAGAGTGTGAGAGAGTGTGAGAGAGTGTGAGAGGTGTGGAGAGAGTGTGAGAGAGGGTGTGGGTGAGAGTGTGAGAGAGGTGTGAGAGAGGTGAGAGAGTGTGAGAGCGTGTGAGAGGTGTGTGAGAGTGTGTGAGAGCGTGTGAGAGGTGTGAGAGGTGTGAGAGTGTGGAGGTGATGAGAGCGTGTGAGAGAGTAGAGTTGTGAGAGGTGGGGAGTGGTGTGTGAGAGTGTGTGAGAGTGTGTGGAGAGCGTGTGAGAGTGTGAGAGAGTGTGTGAGAGTGTAGAGTGTGTGAGAGTGTTGAGAGAGAGTGTGAGAGAGAGTGTGAGAGAGAGGTGTGAGAGGGTGAGTGTGTGAGAGGTGTGAGAGAGTGTGTTGAGAGTGTGTGAGATGGGGGTGTGTGAGGAGAGTGTGAGAGTGTGTGAGAGTGTGTGAGTGAGTGTGAGAGAGTGTTGAGAGATGTGAGAGAGAGTGTGGAGATGTGAGAGGTGTGGAGTGTGTGAGAGTGTGTGAGAGTAGAGTGTGAGAGAGTGTGGAGAGAGTGTGTGAGAGTGTGGAGAGTGTGAGAGAGAGTGTGAGAGGAGGTGTGAGAGGAGTGTGAGAGAGTGTGAGAGTGTGAGAGAGAGTGTGAGAGTGTGAGTAGAGAGGTGTGAGAGTGTGTGAGAGTGTGTGGAGAGGAGGTGTGTGAGAGTGTGTGAGGTGTGAAAAGGTGTGAGAGAGAGAGTGTGTGAGAGAGAGTGTGTGAGAGAGAGTGTGAGAGAGTAGTGTGGAGAGTGTGTGAGAGATGTGAGAGAGAGTGTGAGAGGGTGTGAGATGTAGAGTGTGAGAGGTGTGAGAAGAAGAGTGAGAGAGGTGTGAGTTGAGATGAGAGTGTGAGAGAGTGTGTGAGAGTGTGTGAGAGGTTGTGAGAGTGTGTGTGAGAGAGTAAGAGTGTGTGAGAGTGTGTGAGAGGTGTGTGAGAGCGTGTAGAGTGTGGAGAGCGTGTGAGAGAGTAAGAGTGTGTGGAGAGTAAGAGTGTGTGAGAGTGTGTGAGAGTGTGTGAGAGTGTGTGAGAGTGTGTGGGGAGTGTGTGAGAGTGTGTGAGAGTTGTGATGAGAGAGTGTGAGAGAGAGTGTGAGAGAGAGTGTGAGAGAGAGTGTGAGGAGAGTGTGAGAGAGGTGTGGAGAGAGAGTGTGTGAGAGAGTGTGTGAGAGTGTGTGAGAGTGTGTGAGAGTGTGTGGAGAGAGTGTGAGAGAGAGTGTGTGAGAGAGTGTGTGAGAGTGTGTGAGAGTGTGTGAGAGTGTGTGAGAGGTGTGTGAGAGTGTGAGAGAGAGTGTGGAGGAGAGTGTGAGAGAGAGTGTGAGAGAGAGTGTGAGAGAGAGGTGTGAGTGAGGAGTGTGAGAGAGTGTGAGAGAGAGTGTGAGAGAGAGTGTGAGAGAGAGTGTGTGAGAGGTGTGTGAGAGTGTGTGAGAGTGTGTGAGAGAGAGTGTGAGAGAGAGTGTGTGAGAGAGTGTGAGAGAGAGTGTGTGTGAGAGTGTGAGAGAGAGTGTGAGAGAGAGTGTGAGAGAGAGTGTGAGAGAGAGTTGTGAGAGAGTGTGAGAGAGTGTGAGAGTGTAGAGAGAGAGTGTGAGAGTGTGAGAGAGAGTGTGGTGTGAGAGGTGTGAGAGAGTGTGAGAGAGAGTGTGAGAGAGTGTGAGAGAGAGTGTGTGAGAGAGTGTGAGAGAGTGTGAGAGAGTGTGTACGTGTGTGTGCAGTCCACACATGCACATAGAGTTGGGTATTCTAATGATTATCGATTCCTAATTTCGATCCCAAAAAGGTAAAAAAAATAAATAAATAAATAGAAATAATTCCTTTAGTCTTATTGCAAAACATTATTGTAGCTGAATATCATAAATTTAAATCAACAGGCTAAAGAACACTTACACAAGAAACCTGATTTAAAAAATAGGCTATGGCTACCATTGAAAAACAACTAGCCTAACTAATATACATTTCCAGCATTATTAAAGACAATACACACTAAAAAAGAACAAATAAAAAATTGGCACCTGAACAAAAGAACAGTGTTTTAAGATTTTCAGGTTCAGAAACTGTAATCAAATGTAAACTAACACTGCATTTAAATAAAATATACATTACAAATATACTCAGTTAAAGAACTAGTGAATTCTCTCTTAGTGTTTTCTGTTGTTTGCTCAGTGTTATTTATTATCGAGACGGCAGTTACTGTCACTTTAAGAGTTCCCAATAGTTTGAGTGGCTTGAATGCTTTAAAATCACATTAAAGTCATATTGAAATGCTCACGAAGTAATCAAAATTTTAATTTCATGACAAGTATCCGATTCCAGAATTAGAATTGAATTACCTGTATTCTCTCTTTAAGAGCTTTCGGGAAAAAATCATAAGCGTTCTTTATTCCGATGTGATATTTCCCAGACGGATTCTCCCAATCATCAGGAATCTGAGGAGAAACAGGAAAACCGAGTCACTGAAACACTACATTAATACAGACGCTGTATCACACAAACATGTGCGACTCATATATTTAACCGTAATAAAAATAAATATTAAATTCTATTTCGCATTATTTTAAACCATGCTATTTTTTTATTAGTCCAAGAGAATGGCACTTTTTTTAATTAATAGTTTTGAATAACCTTTCTAAAAATTATTATTGTGCAATGCTATTTTTATTTCAGGATTCTTTTATGAATAGAAAGTTTAAAAAAAACAGCATTTATCTGAAATAGAAAGCTTTTGTAATATTAAACACTTACCGTTAAAAAACTTTGGGGTCAGTAAAAAATGTATTTTATTTTTGGGGGGGGGGGGGGGGGGAGAAATAAAAGATCAATGTGTTTATTCATCAAGGATTAATTAAATTGATCAAAAGTGACATTAATAATATAATATATATATATATTTCAGATAAATGCTGTTCTTTTGAACTGTATATTCATCAAATAATCCTGAAAAAAAATTATACAACTGTTTTCAACACTGATAATAATCATAACTGTTTCTTGAGCATCAGATCATCATATTATAGTGATTTCTGAAGGATCATGTGACACTGAAGACTGGAGTAATGATGATAAATTCAGCTTTGATCACAGGAATAAATTACACTTTACTATATATTCACATAGAAAACAGTCATTTTAAATTGTCAACATATTTTTTTTTAAATTTGTATTTTTAATCAATTAAATGCAGTCTTGGTGAGCAGAAGAGACTCATTTTAAAAACATTAAAAATCTTACCGACCCCAAACTTTTGACTGGTAGTGTATTTATGGATAATAATCCCAAATAAAAAGAAATATTAAATTCTTCTATTTATCATTAAACCATGCTATTTTTTTTTAATTAACCCAAGAGAATGGTTGGCATCATTGCACTTTCTTAACTGTTAGTTTTGAATAACCTTTTTAAATATTATTATTGTGCAATGCTTGGAAATGTGATAAATTCTGTGTTCGTGTCAGCGTTGCGAGCATGTATTTATGAATATGAATATGATACCAGAGCAATTTCCACTCTGTGACAGAAAAGACCAAACAAAACTCTAAGTAAAGATACATTTTCTTTCTTTTGGTTTTAGGGTGAAAAATGAAACCCAAACATGTTATTGATATAGTTTTAGTAACCCGAGCGTCTGAAAGCTTGCGTGAAGTGTGACGGATGAATATGAATATGAAGTGTGCTGGTGTTACTTTGAGCGTGCGTCCCGTGAGTCCGATCACGCTGCCGTCCTTCAGCTCCGCCACGCTGGACATGTTCACGTCTCCGCTGCCCGTCGTGTCGATGATGTCCACGATCTTCGGCTTCCCGTCTGTGGTGATCTGACGAATCAGACGAATCAGATCAGATTACGTGAAGAGGATAAAAGAGCTCACTACAGAACACACGATCCCAGGTGTTGCCGAACCAGCGCTACACGGCATCTTTCATCGGCTCACATGATTCCCTCAGTAGTGAACAACTAGAACAGCTGACTGTGTGTGTGTGTGTGTGTGTGTGTGTGTGTGTGTGTGTGTAAACAGCTGCTGGATCCTCTTACTGGGATCCTTTAAACAGGGGGAAGAGCAGCGTAGAAAAATAAAAAATAAAAAAACAGATTCAATTAAATAAATACATTTGATTAATATAAAAAAATAGTTAGAATACTTTTATTTTAAAAAATGCATTTGATTACAAAATTGGTTAAAATAAATGAATAAAATTGAATTAAAAAGCTGTTTAAAATGCAAAAAGAAATAAAACCTATTTTATTAATATAAAAATAATATATAATTTTATTTGAATAAATAATAAATGAACACATTAGATTAGAATTCATTTGATTTAAATAAAAATCAAACCTTTGATGAAACAAAATGATTGAAATACATAAATAAAAATAAGAAAAGCAGTGTAAAAATTAAAAATTAAATTAAATTAAATTGATAAATATTTTAATATTATAAAAATATTTATTTAAATAAATAATAAATAAATAAATTAGATTTAAATTAATTGAATAAAGCATTTGCTTAAAAAATAAACAATTAAAATAAATAAATAATAAAAAATTGATGTAAATAAAAATAAGAAAAGCGGTGTAAAACAATAGAAAATAAGT